>OZ005744.1:57053073-57307198 GCA_963930735.1 Dioctria linearis
CTACTCAGAGCAGAAGCTACTGACGATTCCGCTCCCGTATATGAGAAGCAAAAATGCACAATTACCACCCTGTCTGGTAATTGTTTTCCTTCATTTGGAGTTTGATATGGAAGAATATCCATCCAAGATAACTGCAAAATAAAACATCCTTTTCATATCATACCAAACGGTAATAATTTACCCTATGATGGGATAATAGGAAATGACTTCCTATCCAAATACAAATGTGTAATAGATTATTCAAAAAATATGCTAATTATAAACACGGATGCCTGCTTAAGTTAGGAATACGAATGTCAATTCAGAGAAATGTCTCCATTAAAGGGTAAAATAAATAAAATAAATAATGAAAGCAATACATTCGAAGCAAAAAATTCAGCTACATTGAGCGATGTACCCACAAGTAGTAATTGCAATAACGCAAACATATTGACAATTCTCCTCCAAATAATATATTATTTTATGCTATATGTTCTAAAAAGACCCGCGAGTTCATCAAAAGCTAATAATGATCAAAAGTCTGATACAGATTCACGACGCTACGACTGTGATCTGTATACAGCTAATAATGATCAAACATCTGATACAGATTCACGTCGGTACGACTGTGATCTGTATACAGCTAAAATCTGATAAAATTACATTACCTGCACGTTCAGAAATAATGGTAAATATCCAATAACAGAGGAAAAAGGCGAATTATTAATAAAACAAAAAGAAGTAAGACCAGGTATATACATAGGAAACACCTTGGCACAAACGAGTAACAGTATGGTAAGAGTACTAATGATGAATACGAACGAAGAAAATATTGAAATCTCGAAAAATGAGATAGAACCAATTTGGGATTATGTACGGAACTATAAGGTGATTCAGCCCAAATATAAACCGACCCAATAGAAAACCGTCTAAGAACATTGGAAAGTAATTTAAAATTAGAACATTGTAACCAAGAGGAAAAGTTAGCTCTCACGAATATTTGTAGAGAATTCAATGATTTATTCTATTTAGAAGGAGACGCATTAACATATACTGATGCCGCTGCACATACGATTCCAGTCAAAACAGATACTACGCCCATCTATGTCAGCCATACAAATGAGATTAATAGGCAAATTAATGACATGATAGACCAAAATATCATAAGCCCTAGCAAGAGTCCATGGAACTCTCCCTTGCTACTGGTACCAAAGAAACCAGATGAAACAGGTCAAAAACGTTGGCGAGAAGTAGTGGACTTTAGGCGCTTAAATGAAGTTACTCTCGGAGACTCCTACCCACTACCGAATATAACGGATATCTTGGATCAACTAGGACGATCCAAATACTTCACAACCTTGGACTTGGCCAATGGATTCTACCAAATCCCGATGTCACAAGAAGACAAAGAAAAAATCGCTTTTAGCACACCATTTGGACATTATTACTATAATAGAATGCCATTTGGACTGAAAGGAGCACCAGCAACCTTTCAGCGGCTGATGAATACCGCCCTAATGGGACTTCAAGGTATTCGCTGCTTTGTATACTTAGATGATATCGTGATTTATGGGTATAATTTACGCGACCATAACGCCAAGCTTGTAGAAGTGTTTAAACGACTAAGAATGCATCAACTAAAATTACAGCCAGATAAATGTCATTTTCTACGTAAAGAAATCGTTTACCTAGGTCAGGTGGTTGGAGAAAATGGAGTCCAACCTGACCCGAGTAAAATTAGTGCGGTGAAGACATATCCGATTCCAAGAAAACCAAAAGATATCAAGTCATTTTTAGGATTTGTGGGATATTATAGACGTTTTATCCCCAATTTTTCCAAACTCGCTAAGCCGCTGACTAATCTCTTGAAAAAAGACACCACTTTTGTATGTGATACGTGGAACAATTTCGTCCATATATCTATGGAAGGAAATTCAATATAGTCACTGATCATAAGCCCCTCGTATGGCTCATGAGTTTGAAAGACTCAACCTCACGTCTTATGAGATGGAGAATTAAGCTAGAGGAGTATGACTATACTATAATCCATAAACCAGGTAAACAAAACGCGAATGCTGATGCTTTAAGTCGAATCAAAATTGAGGAACCTGAAATTGCAGTCCAAAAATCAATAAACGTAATGACCCGCAATCAGGCAAAAGCCTCCAGTCTGACTGAAGATACACTGGATCTAAATAAAATATATAATGAATACGTTTCATCCCCCCATACAGATGATTTTTCCGAAATAAAAGGACATATACTGACTCAAAAGAATTTACCACACAGATTCTTCATTTTACCTAAAATAGAAGATCCAACAGGAACTTACCTGAAAGAGTTGTTTCCATCATTGAACGAGGAAATGCAAAATACTCAACTACGCGAGTACGTGAATGGTAGACAAACGTACATAATTGCTAATGCACCCTTACCTATGAAAACTATAGACAGTTTCAAACAAATATTAAATACCCTTTTAAAAATCAGGGATTATATCAAAAATAAAACTTACGGGAAGTTCATATTTCTATACCTAAATTGGACATAGTAGCGCACGCAGAGCTAAAAAATATGATAACTTTCTCTTTAAGGAATATAGATGTCAGAATAAATATTTACACAACCCAAGTAAAAATAGTATCTGACCCAAAAGAGCAAGAACTCAATTATGAAAGGATTCCATAAAACACCATTAGGTGGACATCTAGGAATAACTTGGACTATTAAAAGAATTCAGACAGAATATAATGGACCCGGATTAAACAGAGATGTCGAAAACTTTGTGAAGAAATGTCAATCATGCCAAATGAATAAACTTGTTAGAAATCCTAGAGTACCCATGAAAATTACCTCGACTAATGCAAGACCATTCGAGAGAATAGCATTGGACATAGTAGGACCATTGCCAGCAAGCTATAACGGTAACAAGTATCTCCTCACATTCCAGGATGACCTCACGAAGTATACTGAGGCCATACCTCTACAGAACGCAGAAGCTCGAAGCGTAGCAGAAGCTTTTGTTATAAATATAGTCTGTAGACATGGAATACCGGAATCAATATTGACGGACCAAGATTCTAATTTTCTAAGCGAAATGTTTGCGGAAATGTGTAAACTTTTAAAAATTTAAAAACTGCAAACGACTCCATACCACCCGCAGACCAATGGAGCTCTGGAAAGAAGTCATAGAACTCTGGCCGAATACTTACGCCATTATGTGAACCGGGACTCACAAACGTGGGATACATGGATACCTTATGCTATGTTTACCTACAATACGAGTACACATTCTAGTACTAACTATAGTCCTTACGAATTAATATACGGATTTCCACCCAACATTCCATCCATTATAAAAGCAAATCCGACGGTGAAATATAATTATGAAAACTATAGCAACGAATTGAAAGCAAGGTTGCAACATAGCCTTCAGATGGCTAGAGAAACAATCCTAAATAAAAAGGAAAAGTCCAAACATTGGTATGACAAGAACTCAAAAACCAGAACTTTTAACTTAGGAGATAAGGTGTTATTAAAAAACCACGCAAGAAAAAATAAATTATCCCCTCTGTGGACCGGACCTTATGACATAGTCACGATAAACTCCACAGAAAACACAACTATCAGAATAGGAAATAGATATAGAACTGTACATAATAATAACATTAAGCTATACGTCGATTAGGAAAATAATTTTTTTTATTTATCTTAGGATAATTTGGATTCTCGTCTTTATCCTCCTAACCCCCAGTGCTGACGCGCAAAACGTACCATTACAAGTAACAATCCTGAAATAACCCAGGAATTTACTTTGAAAAAGTAGGAAGAGTTGGTCTCTTTAGTAACGAGTGGCAGGTAATAATGTATTATGACTTAGAGGAATTTAATTACGAACTCGAGAAGTTAAGCAGTCATACGGAACTAACGAGTAGATTATGTAACTATATTGAGAATTATCACAATAAGATACCCTTGTGTAAAGACATAACACATCAACTGTACACTATCATCGGGATACTCAACAAAACTCACTCTTGCTCAAATCAGAAACCACCCGATTTAAAAGAGGACTAATTAACGCGGTAGGGACCTTAAGTAAAACACTATTTGGTACACTCGACGCAGATGACGCGAAAACTTTCAACTCGCATATAGATAAACTGAGGGACAATCAAGACTACCTATTGCAATTAATCAAGAATCAGACTATTATTGTAGATTCCACCGTGAATGTCTTCAATAAAACACGCATGATGATAAAAGAACAGTTTCTGCAGGTAGAGAAAAAGCTTACCGCTTTAGGTAACCTAGCTAATCGTGTGCAAACTGTTGAGCTATCGAAAAGTTTTACCACTGAACTTGAGACAATGGTCTCCCTAACGGCATTAATGATGATACGATATCAAACCACTCAAAACCTTCTATTAGACCTAATAACCGATGTTAGACATAGTAAACCTCATCCAGCAATAATGAACCCACCCCAAATGAAGCAAGTTTTAGAAACAATCT
Source organism: Dioctria linearis (assembly GCA_963930735.1). Lineage (NCBI taxonomy): Eukaryota > Metazoa > Arthropoda > Insecta > Diptera > Asilidae > Dioctria > Dioctria linearis. Next base: position 57,057,568 of record OZ005744.1, read on the forward strand.
AGAAAGAATTGCCGAATACTCTTACTTTACCAATACGCAAAAATGAAAATAATCTACTACAACTCTATCAAATTGGCAACGTACGAAGTACAATTCTCGATAATAGAATCATTTTCCACCTAAAACTCCCACTCCCATTCAAAGATGATTATCAACTTTTAAAAATTCACCCATTGCCAACAGATCATTAGGATAAGTTCATTTTTATAAAACCTTCACTCGAATACTTAGTGATTGACTATAATAGAGAACATTACTATACAGTTACCAAATTCGAATTGCAAAATTGCCAAACGCTAGATCAAGTGCATTTCTTGTGCCGTACCATACACCCCATATTCAATACCCAATCAGTAAACAATCAATGCGAAGTACAACTTCTCAAACATATCCGTAAAATACCATCATCTTGCAATGTCAAAACCGTTCCGCAAATGGATTTTTGGATACAGTTATCTCAACCTAACAAGTGGCTCTTTTCCATGCGAAAAATTACCGTAGTCGACGTCATATGCGGAAATAATATCACAACATACAGTCTGGAAAATACAGGGATAATTACCTTATCCACGAGTTGTCATCTACGCACCCAAGATTTAATCATTCAAGCCCATAATACTAAAACATCTGAGCTTAGTAACCACTACCTCCCATCATTAAATCTAACTTCTAACTTACCCCATCCTGAAAGATTCAACTCCACCAATGACCAGGTACACGTCATTAAATTTCACGATAATGAAGAGATAGATTCATTAAGTGAAGCACTCAATCAGCTTAAACAAAGCGAAAATTTGAACTTCCCTACCCTGCACACACACACAACATCCATCACTATGCTATTTCATATGTTCTATTTGCAGCAGTTTTTATGGTAATAATTCTCCCAATATGCAATAAATGTAAAGCCAAAAGGCTTGGCGCAAACAAAAGCACACAACAAAAAGACTTAGAGATCGAAAACCCCAAGTCATCCTATCAGTTAACAATGCAACCTTAAGCGAATTTTCAAAAAAAAAAAAAAAAAAACAAATATATGCACACAACTCGAAAAAGAAAGCAAGTTTAACTACAAAGCACAAGAAAAACAAAAAGCTGTTTAATCTATATAAGAAAATCTATTGTACGCCTAAGAAAAAAAAGAGATTAATTATATATACATAGTCATATATAGTCATAATCCTTGAAATTATATAATTTTTTTTTTTATGTATATACGACTCTTTTATTATTGGCTCTTTGGCTCTTTTAAAAATTTCTTAAAAATACGTGGCAAAAGGCTCTACAAAGTGTAAAAAAAGACGCTAGCTAAACTAAATGGTATAAAAAGTCAATAGGGACAAAAAATAACATTTAAAACAATTATAACAACTAATAAACATCAAAAAAGACACAAAAATGTAAAACAAATGACACAAAATTCTCAAAAGAGACTAAAAAACGGACACAAGAATTTTGAAAAGGATCTAAAATATGTACAAAAAATTTAAAAGTCCCAATTTTGACAGTTGGGTAAGTGGCAGTTCCAGGAAGTTCCAAAATTTCAAAATAAACTAATAAAAATGTCCCTAAACGAGCGAATTTCTACAAAAAATTTTGCAATTTAGAACCGAAACCGAAACCGAATTAAAAATAAATCACCGAACGAACGAAAAATTTACGCGATACCGTTATAGAGTCCCGCGAGAGCAGCCTGTAGTATCATAGACCTCTACAAACTGCCCTCATCATCCCTCCAGCTTAGCATCTCTAACAGAGTGCTTGTCCTTCCCACAGCACTTGCAACGATTCCTAAGCGAGGAGAAGCCCCGTGGACTAGTGTTGCAAATGCTGTGGCCTGTTCTCACCAGTGAAAGACAAGAGCTCCGTCCTGCACCGACGATAGTGGTTGCCATGTGCAGTTGAATGTGTCAGCGTTCGTTGCCAGATATTCAAGACGTAAACGTCTCTTCAACCTGTCAACGAAGTGGCGCTTAAGTGCGTGTGCGTGGTGTTGTGGGTCAGTGTTCTGATTCCCAGCTTCGACTCTCATGTAGTACAGGTGAATTGTAGATTTGGCCAGTGTCAACACAAAGCTAATCAAACAATTCACTCGACTACAGACCTTTGGTCCCCATAGAAACGATGTCCTAGTAATGCCGAAATTCGGGTGGATCAACTGACACATACCGCGCACGAGATCCATTAGACCCTGCAAAGCCGGACAAGTGAAAAACCTGTGAAACAGGGTGCCTTCACCAGTACAAACTGTGCAAATCCTCTGAACTCGGCGGTCAATATGTGACAACTGATTATGATGCACAAGACTGTGATGCAGCAATTTGAATGCTACATCAGCATCTTTGTAATTAGAAGGATAACTGTAGACTACTCTGCAAGTTATCCCTCCCATCACGCCCATATTCACCCCGAGGTGTGTTCGCCATCTGTTGTATCCTGTATACTCCGGAGGTCTTATTGACATAAGCACGTCACGGAGCACACGTGTTGTAAGTGTGCTGAAAGGTGTGTGTGGTGGCCTGCTCAGAACGAAAGCATCTTCCAACTTAGTGCCAGGGTCACTGGTCCCAAGTTGGCGAAATCTCTCCCGCGCAGAAGCAGCCAGGTCGTGTAGTTGTGAAGTGTTAGTGTTTATTCGACAGTTTCCAGAGATATCAATAATATCTCCGAGAACCGTCAGTGTATGCGTGTCAGCTTCAAAACCCCGAGCATTACTGAACACTGAATCTATTAATTCAGGATTAAACCTGATTGGAATCGATGCGAATTGCGTGTACCTTAGAGCATTCCACTGAAGGTGAAATGCTGGCCTGATTCTGGCCCAGGTCTGAATCGTTGAGATTAGATCCTGTGGCCAGTCACGCGGATAAGGTGGTCGAACAGAGAGTAGGTAGTAATACTCCCCTATGCCGATCCCTCCCAGTACATTCACCCACAGTTGAGAAATCAAGCTGTCTCTCTGGCAAAACACTCTTTGGAATGCACGCACTTGGAGACACCTTGATTTCACAACCAAGTTAGTGAGACCTAATCCACCTATCTTGACTGGCAGACAGAGCGTGCTTTCAGCAACCCATCGTCTTCCGCACCAAAAGGCGTCTATCGCTTTTGCTTGAAGAAGACCTACGAAGCCTTCATCAAACGTCTCAGACTTTAGCAGATGAACGATGGACGAGGTAATCAAACAGTTTATCACGACTGACCTACCCATTAAGGATAGTGGAAACAGTCGACTACGCCATGAGTTTACAGCTCTAGAGAGTTTCTCAAGAGCGATGCGGCTATTATTTGATTTACTCTCGCGTCCGATATACACACCTAAATACTTCAGGCAAGTTTTAGTCCATTGGATGTTCAGTGGAGTATCTGTACGATCTCTCCACCTTCCACACCACAAGCCTTGACTCTTACTAAGGTTGATTTTAGCGCCCGCTATACGTTCGAACTGTTCGAAAACAGCACGAGCGACCGGAAAAGCTTCATCTCTTGTCACGAAAATAGACAGATCATCCGCATACGCCAACATAAGAGGCCTCACATTGGTATACGGCAGACGAGCTGCATACTGTCCGAGCATTCGACGAAGATTCACCAGTAGCGGCTCCAACGAAAGATCATAAAGAATACCTGACAATGGACAGCCCTGTCTGATACCTCGATGAAACGAGATAGGAGGCAGAACTTGTCCTTGATGCTTAATCAAAATCGCTGAATCTCTATACAGTTTCCCGACGATATCGAGCCACCTGGGTGGAAACCCAAATGCCTCGAGAGCAGTCAAGAGATACTCGTGCGAGACACTATCAAAAGCCTTTTGTTGGTCAAGTGAAATCATGGCCATTTGTGTACCTGTCTGTTCATGGTAGGCAAACAAATGCTTGGCTACCGCGATGTTGTCGTAGATACTACGACCAGGTACACAATAGGACTGTTCCGGGTGTATTACCGAAGCAATCACTGAGCGGAGTATCGCCCCTAATGCTTTGCAGACGATTTTGTAGTCTACATTGCATAGGGTTACTGGCCTCCAGTTCCCCATCCTCTGCAAATCTCCCTTCTTTGGAATCAAGCGCATAACAGATCTCCTCCAACTAGAAGGAAAGTCTGAATGCATCTCAACCGCCGAATTGAAGACTTCCAAAAGGTCAGGAATTAATAAATCCCTGAAACGTATGAAGAATTCTGGAGTCAAGCCGTCATAACCAGGTGAAGTGTGTCGCCTTAGATCCTTTGTCGCAGCAATCATATCCTCCAATGTGATTACTGTATCCAGGAGCTCCTTACTGTCTTCAGAGAAAGTGGGAATATTCTCAAGGAATTCATGAGTGGTCAAGGATGTTGTCGACGTCGATTCAGAGTAGAGACTACTGTAGTAGTCTCGAATATATTCTGATAGCTGTTGTCCGTTGAGGACTTGTCCAGATTCATCAATAATCGATTCGACCTCACAAGAAGCAGTACGACGTCTATTTGCCTGAAAGAAGTACTCAGTTGGAGAATCGCCTTCTCTCAGCCAGCGCGATTGGCCGCGCAGCACAAACTCCAAGCTGTGCTTGTAAGTCTGTGTCGCCAAGCGTTCCTTTATTCCATTGAAATAAAGAATCAACCCCGGCTGAGTTGGGAGAAGAGCTGCCACCCGAGAGACCTCGGCCGACAAGCTAGAAGCTTGATAGCCACTTCGATTGAAACTCGTCTCGATAAAAGACCGAATCTGGAGCTTTCCAACATCCCACCATTGACTAAGAAAAGGAAAGTTAACTTTCCTCTCTTGCCAATCGTGCCAGAATTCAGTGAACTCATTGATGAACTGCTCGGAATTCAACAAATAGTTGTTGAATATCCAGTATGCAGTTCGTCTTTCAACTAGAGTGCTGGTCGCCACTACAAGAAGATGATCACTAACGGAACACACTTCATGAGTGACACCAACGAAATGTTCTAGTATTCCAGGTGAGACGTAAAGTCTATCAATTCTGGAGCCTGCGAGCTTCCATGGATATTTCGCGAGACCCTCGTGTATGATCTAGTCGTAGGATGCATCCAACGATAGATATCCACGAGTCTGAAAACACCGACAAAATTCCTCAATCGAGTAGCATTGACAGAGTTGAACTCAACTCCAGAGTGCCGATCCATTGAGGGATTCAGAGTGCAGTTGAAATCACCTCCGAGGACAGTTTCACCGCTAAAATTCACCAGACACGACTGAACACTATCAAGAACTTGTCTTGTAATGTCCTGGTCATGAGGAAGGTACACGTTTACTACCTTGATATTTTTGTCTTGAATGACAAAGTCCAAGGAAGAAGCGAAGCCTGGGAAGATATCTGTATAGACAGGAGACGATAGTGTAAATTTGTTGGATACAATGATTGCCACCCCTGAGCCTCGGCGAGGCGCAGGTGTGGCAAACATTGCATAGCCAGTGTGTAAATAAGCATAACGCTCAAGTTGTGTGTATGTGTCTTGTGTAAAATTCGTCTCCTGTAGAAGCGCGATGTCTATATCGAACATTTTGACATGTTCGATAGTGCTGTGTAACCTTGTATGTGCACTTAAACCCCCGGTGTTGATCGAAGCTATCTTGCACATTCAAAGAGATGAAAAGCTCAAACGATGAATGTGCTACGTCTATTGACGAGGAGAATCGGCCAAGCGATGCTCCTGAAGCAACTCCTCCACCTTCCTATGAAGTCGTTCTAACCGAGCAACATCGTTGTACTTCCTCCTCTTCCTGGACTCCTGTTGTAGGAGTTGAAGCTGAGGAAGTAACAACTCTGGCCTCTCCAGCTCCCTTACAAGAATACTCCAGATTTTATCTGAATTCTTCTTGTACTGGAGTTGGGTAAGAATTTCGGAGATCTTCTTCCTAGGAAGGGTCTCCATCCCTTTCGAGACCTCAAATTGGCTACCAGTCGAAATGATACTATCACACGACTCGTAGCCACCGAAGCTCGAAAGACCAGTCTCATCAAAACCGGTCATATCGCAGTCCGAAAGCTGCTCGAGAGACACTTCCGTGTCTCTCACAACAACCTTCGAACCGCGAGCACCACTATCGTCCTCCTCCGAGTGGGGCCGTTTTGGAGCGACTGGCTTTGCTGGCTCTGGAGGAGGCAGCATCACCCGGTCCACCTTCGTCTTCCTCCTCGTCCTCTTTTTTTTAACTACTTGGCTATTCGACTCCTCGTCGGAAGTAGCCGTGTTTTCACGTGCCGACGTGGCGCCGTTTACAGCCTTAATCGTTTTTGTCTCTGGGACAGCTTCAGGCACCTTAGTCACTGGCTGCTTCAAAATAGCAGGTTGAGTGCCGGCCGAAGGCTCCTTCTCCAGATCCACTACTGTAGTAGTGGCTTCCTTCGAGGGAACCCTCGGTTCAGCCTTCTTCCCGGTTCTTCTGGGGCAGTCAGCAATAAAATGCCCTACCAAATGGCAAGCATGGCATTTCGCTTCGGTGCCAACGTCTATCCAGTATCTCGAACCGGATACGCTCAGGTAGAAGCCTGACGGAAGCGTACATCCCTTATTCAAAGTAATGGACGCTTCCCGGCTGGTACCGAAAATACCCCGCCCGAGACCCTCGTCCCCAATTTTAATTGGAATGGCGCGAACCCTTCCATGAACCTTCCCGAATCTCCCAAGGAAATTCGCGAGGTCTTCATGTTGGGCTCGCATAGGGACCCGTGAAAACACGACCTTCGTGGGCTTCTCTTTTAGCGGGAATGGAACGAGGTGTCTACCCTCCACCTCGATGCCCTCAAGCATAAGCTTGGTAGCGCTTTCGAGGGTCGTGGTGTACACCTCGACCATTCCTCCAGCTATAATTCCCATAGAGAATAGCTGCTCACAAGAGATGACGCGGAAGATCGCCTTCAGGTATGCAGACTGAGGACATCCTCTGATGTGCTCAAGCTGCATCCCGTAGCTCTCGTCCTGCCATCTCCCGTCAAAGAAGCCCTGGAGACCCGCACTGGTCTTGGGCCGAGGCTTACCTGCGTCCAATGGGGCTGGACGAGGAGTAATGCCTTTACCTATAATTTCGATGGCGGAAGCTTGTTTGGAACTGCCACTTACCTGAGCATATGAAATCCCTGTAACTAACGCCGGGGATCGTGGTGCTGCTGCTGGTCTTGTTTCTGGTGCTGGTGGCTTCTGCTTTGGAGCATTTGACTTCACTGAAGAAAGCGGTGGCCTCATTATAATACCGCTCGGCTTTGGCGCTGAAGCTGAAGCTGCTTCAACAACTTCTACCAAGCTTGGGTTTTTCCCTTGACTGGATGAAGTCGTCGATGGTTTTTCTGTGGCTGCTAGAGCTGCTCCTAAAACTATTGCTGTGGTAATCACTTTTGGAGGTGATTCTCCCACAACTGCTGTCTCAGCTGCAACCTTCTTCGGAGCTTTTTCTCTGGCCTCTTCAGTTGGGCCCTTATTGGCCTTTTCAGATGGGCTCTGCTTGGCCTTTTCTGTGGGCCCTTTTGTATTTTGCTTTAAAGATGAAGAAGAAGCTTTAATAGTCTTTTTCCTCCGTCCTCTTGATTTGGAGGGATCATCAGTCCCCCCAGAATCACTACCGCTGCACTCACTCATATTAAGTGAGGCAGTAAATGTTTTTATTATTCTTTGTTTTTTCAATGAAAATTTCTATTATTTTTTTATATATAAATAAACTTTTTCCCTTTGCAAAACTTTACTACACTTTAACAAACTAGATTTTTTTACATTTTTGGCGTTGCCATGGCAACGACCAAAATTAATTTAAATTGCACTGCCAAATGTCACAAAATGCATAAAATTTACACAATTATTTTTAATTATTTTATAGTTTCTCTAAAAAATAACACACACAAACACTTCCTCATACACAATTGTGGTTGCAAGAGCTATTATTACTTCACTAAAGCTTTTTGTAACCAGAACTTCTGTCTTCTTACAATTCAAATTCCTTGGAGCACAAATTGACGTCCGCTCTCTTCAGAATAATAATTTTTTTTTTTTTTTTTTTTTTTTTATTTGTATAAGCTCTTTATTTAGTGGCTCATTGGCTCTTTTTAAAATTCCCTGAAAATAGGTGGCAAAAGGCTCTACAAAGTGTAAACAAAAGGTCGCTAGCTAATCTAAAAGTTATAAAAGGTCAATAGGGACAATTAAACAATTAAAACAATTAGAAAAACTAATGAACAAGAAAAAAGACACAAACAAAAGGAAAACAAACAAGACAAAATTCTCAAAAGAGACTAAAAAACGGCTACAAGAATTTTGAAAAGGATCTAAAAGATAGACAAAAAATTTAAAAGTCCCAATTTTGACAATTGGGTAAGTGGCAGCTCCAAGAAGTTCCAAATTTCCAAAATAAACTAATAACAATAATTGCCTAAACGAACGAATTTTCAACATAAAATTTTGAAATTTAGCACCGACACCGAAACCGAATTAAAAATAAATGACCCAACGAACGAAAAATTTACGCGATACCGTTATAGAGTCCCGCGAGGGAAGCCTGTAGTATCATAGACCTCTACAAACTGCCCTCATCATCCCTCCAGCTTAGCATCTCTAACAGAGTGCTTGTCCTTCCCACCGCACTTGCAACGATTCCTAAGCGGGGAGAAGCCCCGTGGACTAGTGCTGCAAATGCTGTGGCCTGCTATCACCAGTGAAAGACAAGAGCTCCGTCCTGCACCGACGATAGTGGTTGCCATGTGCAGTTGAATGTGTCTGCGTTCGTTGCCAGATATTCAAGACGTAAACGTCTCTTCAACCTGTCAACGAAGTGGCGCTTAAGTGCGTGTGCGTGGTGTTGTGGGTCAGTGTTCTGATTCCCAGCTTCGACTCTCATGTAGTACAGGTGAATTGTAGATTTGGCCAGTGTCAACACAAAGCTAATCAAACAATTCACTCGACTACATACCTTTGGTCCCCATAGAAACGATGTCCTAGTAATGCCGAAATTCGGGTGGATCAACTGACACATACCGCGCACGACATCCATTAGACCCTGCAAAGCCGGACAAGTGAAGAAACTGTGAAACAGGGTGCCTTCACCACCACAAACTGTGCAAATCCTCTGAACTCGGCGGTCGATATGTGACAACTGATTAGGATGCATAAGACTGTGATGCAGCAATTTGAATGCTACATCAGCATCTTTGTAACTAGAAGGATAACTGTAGACTACTCTGCAAGTTATCCCTCCCATCACGCCCATATTCACCCCGAGGTGTGTTCGCCATCTGTTGTATCCTGTATACTCCGGAGGTCTTATTGACATAAGCACGTCACGGAGCACACGTGTTGTAAGTGTGCTGAAAGGTGTGTGTGGTGGTCTGTTCAGAACGAAAGCATCTTCCAACTTAGTGCCAGGGTCACTGGTCCCAAGTTGGCGAAATCTCTCCCGCGCAGAAGCAGCCAGGTCGTGTAGTTGTGAAGTGTTAGTGTTTATTCGACAGTTTCCAGAGATATCAATAATATCTCCGAGAACCGTCAGTGTATGCGTGTCAGCTTCAAAACCCCGAGCATTACTGAACACTGAATCTATTAATTCAGGATTAAACCTGATTGGAATCGATGCGAATTGCGTGTACCTTAGAGCATTCCACTGAAGGTGAAATGCTGGCCTGATTCTGCCCCAGGTCTGAATCGTTGAGATTAGATCCTGTGGCCAGTCACGCGGATAAGGTGGTCGAACAGAGAGTAGGTAGTAATACTCCCCTATGCCGATCCCTCCCAGTACATTCACCCACAGTTGAGAAATCAAGCTGTCTCCCTGGCAAAACACTCTTTGGAATGCACGCACTTGGAGACACCTTGATTTCACAACCAAGTTAGTGAGACCTAATCCACCTATCTTGACTGGCAGACAGAGCGTGCTTTCAGCAACCCATCGTCTTCCGCACCAAAAGGCGTCTATCGCTTTTGCTTGAAGAAGACCTACGAAGCCTTCATCAAACGTCTCAGACTTTAGCAAATGAACGATGGACGAGGTAATCAAATAGTTTATCACGACTGACCTACCCATTAAGGATAGTGGAAACAGTCGACTACGCCATGAGTTTACAGCTCTAGAGAGTTTCTCAAGAGCGATGCGGCTATTATTTGATTTACTCTCGCGTCCGATATACACACCTAAATACTTCAGGCAAGTATTAGTCCATTGGATGTTCAGTGGAGTATCTGTACGATCTCTCCACCTTCCACACCACAAGCCTTGACTCTTACTAAGGTTGATTTTAGCGCCCGCTATACGTTCGAACTGTTCGAAAACAGCACGAGCGACCGGAAAAGCTTCATCTCTTGTCACGAAAATAGACAGATCATCCGCATACGCCAACATAAGAGGCCTCACATTGGTATATGGCAGATGAACCGCATACCGTCCGAGCATTCGACGAAGATTCACCAGTAGCGGCTCCAACGAAAGATCATAAAGCATACCTGACAATGGACAGCCCTGTCTGATACCTCGATGAAACGAGATAGGAGCCAGAACTTGTCCTTGATGCTTAATCAAAATCGCTGAATCTCTATACAGTTTCCCGACGATATCGAGCCACCTGGGTGGAAACCCAAATGCCTCGAGAGCAGTCAAGAGATACTCGTGCGAGACACTATCAAAAGCCTTTTGTTGGTCAAGTGAAATCATGGCCATTTGTGTACCTGTCTGTTCATGGTAGGCAAACAAATGCTTGGCTACCGCGATATTGTCGTAGATACTACGACCAGGTACACAATAGGACTGTTCCGGGTGTATTACCGAAGCAATCACTGAGCGGAGTATCGCCCCTAATGCTTTGCAGACGATTTTGTAGTCTACATTGCATAGGGTTACTGGCCTCCAGTTCCCCATCCTCTGCAAATCTCCCTTCTTTGGAATCAAGCGCATAACAGATCTCCTCCAACTAGAAGGAAAGTCTGAATGTGTCTCAACCGCCGAATTGAAGACTTCCAAAAGGTCAGGAATTAATAAATCCCTGAAACGTATGAAGAATTCTGGAGTCAAGCCGTCATAACCAGGTGAAGTGTGTCGCCTTAGATCCTTTGTCGCAGCAATCATATCCTCCAATGTGATTACTGTATCCAGGAGCTCCTTACTGTCTTCAGAGAAAGTGGGAATATTCTCAAGGAATTCATGAGTGGTCAAGGATGTTGTCGACGTCGATTCAGAGTAGAGACTACTGTAGTAGTCTCGAATATATTCTGATAGCTGTTGTCCGTTGAGGACTTGTCCAGATTCATCAATAATCGATTCGACCTCACAAGAAGCAGTACGACGTCTATTTGCCTGAAAGAAGTACTCAGTTGGAGAATCGCCTTCTCTCAGCCAGCGCGATTGGCCGCGCAGCACAAACTCCAAGCTGTGCTTGTAAGTCTGTGTCGCCAAGCGTTCCTTTATTCCATTGAAATAAAGAATCAACCCCGGCTGAGTTGGGAGAAGAGCTGCCACCCGAGAGACCTCGGCCGACAAGCTAGAAGCTTGATAGCCACTTCGATTGAAACTCGTCTCGATAAAAGACCGAATCTGGAGCTTTCCAACATCCCACCATTGACTAAGAAAAGGAAAGTTAACTTTCCTCTCTTGCCAATCGTGCCAGAATTCAGTGAACTCATTGATGAACTGCTCGGAATTCAACAAATAGTTGTTGAATATCCAGTATGCAGTTCGTCTTTCAACTAGAGTGCTGGTCGCCACTACAAGAAGATGATCACTAACGGAACACACTTCATGAGTGACACCAACGAAATGTTCTAGTATTCCAGGTGAGACGTAAAGTCTATCAATTCTGGAGCCTGCGAGACTTCCATGGATATTTCGCGAGACCCTCGTGTATGATCTAGTCGTAGGATGCATCCAACGATAGATATCCACGAGTCTGAAAACACCGACAAAATTCCTCAATCGAGCAGCATTGACAGAGTTGAACTCAACTCCAGAGTGCCGATCCATTGAGGGATTCAGAGTGCAGTTGAAATCACCTCCGAGGACAGTTTCACCGCTAAAATTCACCAGACACGACTGAACACTATCAAGCACTTGTCTTGTAATGTCCTGGTCATGAGGAAGGTACACGTTCACTACCTTGATATTTTTGTCTTGAATGACAAAGTCCAAGGAAGAAGCGAAGCCTGGGAAGATATCTGTATAGACAGGAGACGATAGTGTAAATTTGTTGGATACAATGATTGCCACCCCTGAGCCTCGGCGAGGCGCAGGTGTGGCAAACATTGCATAGCCAGTGTGTAAATAAGCATAGCGCTCAAGTTGTGCGTATGTGTCTTGTGTAAAATTCGTCTCCTGTAGAAGCGCGATGTCAATATCGAACATTTTGACATGTTCGATAGTGCTGTGTAACCTTGTATGTGCACTTAAACCCCCGGTGTTGATCGAAGCTATCTTGCACATTCAAAGAGATGAAAAGCTCAAACGATGAATGTGCGACGTCTATTGACGAGGAGAATCGGCCAAGCGATGCTCCTGAAGCAACTCCTCCACCTTCCTATGAAGTCGTTCTAACCGAGCAACATCGTTGTACTTCCTCCTCTTCCTGGACTCCTGTTGTAGGAGTTGAAGCTGAGGAAGTAACAACTCTGGCCTCTCCAGCTCCCTTACAAGAATACTCCAGATTTTATCTGAATTCTTCTTGTACTGGAGCTGGGTAAGAATTTCGGAGATCTTCTTCCTAGGAAGGGTCTCCATCCCTTTCGAGACTTCAAATTGGCTACCAGTCGAAATGATGCTATCACACGACTCGTAGCCACCGAAGCTCGAAAGACCAGTGTCATCCAAGCCGGTCATGTCGCAGTCCGAAAGCTGCTCGTGAGACACCACCGCGTCCCTTACTACAACCTTCGAACCGCGAGCTCCACTATCGTCCTCCTCCGAGTGGGGCCGCTTGGATGCGACTGGCTTTGCTGGCTCTGGAGGAGGCAGCATCACCCGGTCAACTTTCTTCCTCCTCGTCCTCTTTTTTTTTACTACTTGGCTATTCGACTCCTCGTCGGAAGTAGCCGTGTTTTCACGTGCCGACGTGGCGCCGTTTACAGCCATAACTATTTTTGCCTCTAGGACAACTTCAGGCACCTTAACCACTGGCTGCTCCAAAATAGCAGGTTGAGTGCCGGCCGAAGGCTCCTTCTCCAGATCCACTACCATAGTAGTGGCTTCCTTCGAGGGAACCCTCGGTTCAGCCTTCTTCCCGGTTCTCCTGGGGCAGTCAGCAATAAAATGCCCTACCAAATGGCAAGCATGGCATTTCGCTTCGGTGCCCACGTCTATCCAGTACCTCGAGCCGGATATGCTCAGGTAAAAGCCTGACGGAAGCGTACACCCCTTATTCAAGGTGATGGACGCCTCCCGGCTAGTACCGAAGATACCCCACCCGAGACCCTCGTCCCCAATTTTAATGGGAATAGCGCGAACCTTTCCATGAACCTTCCCGAATCTCCCAAGGAAATTCGAGAGGTCTTCATGTTGGGCTCGCATAGGGACCCGCGAAAACACGACCTTCGTGGGCCTTTCCCTGAGTGGAAACGGCACAAGGTGTCTACCCTCTACCTCGATGCCCTCAAGCATAAGCTTGGTGGCGCTTTCGAGGGTTGTGGTATACACCTCAACCATTCCCCCAGCTATTATCCCCATGGAGAATAGCTGCTCACAGGAGATGACGCGGAAGATTGCCTTCAGGTATGCAGTCTGAGGACATCCTCTGATGTGCTCAAGCTGCATCCCGTAGCTCTCGTCTTGCCACCTCCCGTCGAAGAAGCCCTGGAGACCCGCACTGGTCTTGGGCCGAGGCTTACCCGCGTCCAATGGGGGTGGACGAGGAGTGATGCCTTTACTCAAAATTTCTATTGTGTTATTGTTCCTGGAACCACCACTTACCTGGGCATACGAAATCCCTGACGCTACAGGTTGGGGTCGTAGGGATCCTGCTGTTACTCCTGTCGTTGTTGGCTGCTGCTTCTTTGGAGCATTCTTCGTTGAAGACAGCGGTGGCCTCATTACTACAGCATTGGGCTTTGGCGCTGAACTTGAAGCCTTTTGGACAACTTCAATTAATTTTTGACGAGGCACGTTTGACACTGCGGCAGCTGCATTAGTTGCTGCTGTATTGCTCGCTGTAGGAGCTAGTGCATCATCTACTTCTCGAGCAAGGTCTGCTACAGTCTTCTCCGGAGGCATCGGCTTCAATTTTGCCAGTTTAGCCTCTTCTGTTGGGCCCTTATTGGCCTTTTTAGTGGGCCCTTTGGGGTATTCGTTGGTAGAGGAAGAAGAAGAAGAAGCATTACTATTCTTCTTCCGCCTTCCACTTGATTTGGGGGGATCTTCAGGCCCCCCAGCATCGCTGCTGCACGTACTCATTTTGAGTACGGCAGAAGTGGCTTTGCCTTTATTTATTTATTTTTTTTTTTTATTATTGAATTATTAATTTTTATAATTTTAAATAGTTTTATTTTTTAAGCTTTAATAAATTTTGGCCTTCTGAATAATTGTAGAAAGGTATACTTTAAATTTTACACGGTTGCCATGTTGCCATGGCAACTGCCAAAAATAATTAAAATATCCGAACTGTCAATCACTTTGCACTTTTTCAGAATTTAATTATGTAACTTTTTAATAGTTTTTTTTATTATTATTAACACTGAACATTAGAAAAACTTCAACAACAACACTAATGTCACTTATATCCAATTTTGCAGCTTTTTTATTGTTCTTTCTGCTCTTTTTCGTATAATTTTTTTGAGCTTTCAAAATGTCACGTCCACTCTCTCCAGATTAATAATAATTTTTTTTTTATGTATATAAGCTCTTTATTTTTTGGCTCTTTGGCTCTTTTCAAAATTCCTTAAAAATAGGTGGCAAAAGGCTCTACAAAGTGTAAACAAAAGGTCGCTAGCTAATCTAAAAGTTATAAAAGGTCAATAGGGACAATTAAACAATTAAAACAATTAGAAAAACTAATGAACAAGAAAAAAGACACAAACAAAAGGAAAACAAACAAGACAAAATTCTCAAAAGAGACTAAAAAACGGCTACAAGAATTTTGAAAAGGATCTAAAAGATAGACAAAAAATTTAAAAGTCCCAATTTTGACAGTTGGGTAAGTGGCAGTTCCAGGAAGTTCCAAAATTTCAAAATAAACTAATAAAAATGTCCCTAAACGAGCGAATTTTCAACAAAAAATTTTGTAATTTAGCACCGAGACCGAAACCGAATCAAAGATAAATGTCCGAACGAACGAAAAAATTTAGCCGATACCGTTATAGAGTCCCGCGAGGACGGCCTGTAGTATCGTAGACCTCTACAAACTGCCCTCATCATCCCTCCAGCTTAGCATCTCTAACAGAGTGCTTGTCCTTCCCACCGCACGTGCAACGATTCCTAAGCGGGGAGAAGCCCCGTGGACTAGTGTTGCAAATGCTGTGGCCTGTTCTCACCAGCGAAAGACAAGAGCTCCATCCTGCACCGACGATAGTGGTTGCCATGTGCAGTTGAATGTGTCTGCGTTCGTTGCCAGATATTCGAGACGTAAACGTCTCTTCAACCTGTCAACGAAGTGGCGCTTAAGTGCGTGTGCGTGGTGTTGTGGGTCAGTGTTCTGATTCCCATCTTCGACTCTCATGTAGTACAGGTGAATTGTAGATTTGGCCAGTGTCAACACAAAGCTAATCAAACAATTCACTCGACTACATACCTTTGGTCCCCATAGAAACGATGTCCTAGTAATGCCGAAATTCGGGTGGATCAACTGACACATACCGCGCACGAGATCCATTAGACCCTGCAAAGCCGGACAAGTGAAGAACCTGTGAAACAGGGTGCCCTCACCAGCACAAACTGTGCAAATCCTCTGAACTCGGCGGTCGATATGTGACAACTGATTAGGGTGCATAAGACTGTGATGCAGCAATTTGAATGCTACATCAGCATCTTTGTAACTAGAAGGATAACTGTAGACTACTCTGCAAGTTATCCCTCCCATCACGCCCATATTCACCCCGAGGTGTGTTCGCCATCTGTTGTATCCTGTATACTCCGGAGGTCTTATTGACATAAGCACGTCACGGAGCACACGTGTTGTAAGTGTGCTGAAAGGTGTGTGTGGTGGTCTGTTCAGAACGAAAGCATCTTCCAACTTAGTGCCAGGGTCACTGGTCCCAAGTTGGCGAAATCTCTCCCGCGCAGAAGCAGCCAGGTCGTGTAGTTGTGCAGTGTTAGTGTTTATTCGGCAATTTCCAGAGATATCAATAATATCTCCGAGAACTGTCAGTGTGTGCGTGTCAGCTTCAAAACCCCGAGCATTACTGAACACTGAATCTATTAATTCAGGATTGAACCTGATTGGAATCGCCGCGAATTGCGTGTACCTTAGAGCATTCCACTAAAGGTGAAATGCTGGCCTGATTCTGCCCCAGGTCTGAATCGTTGAGATTAGATCCTGTGGCCAGTCACGAGGATAAGGTGGTCGAACAGAGAGTAGGTAGTAATACTCCCCTATGCCGATCCCTCCCAGTACATTCACCCACAGTTGAGAAATCAAGCTGTCTCTCTGGCAAAACACTCTTTGGAATGCACGCACTTGGAGACACCTTGATTTCACAACCAAGTTAGTGAGACCTAATCCACCTATCTTGACTGGCAGACAGAGCGTGCTTTCAGCAACCCATCGTCTTCCGCACCAAAAGGCGTCTATCGCTTTTGCTTGAAGAAGACCTACGAAGCCTTCATCAAACGTCTCAGACTTTAGCAGATGAACGATGGACGAGGTAATCAAATAGTTTATCACGACTGACCTACCCATTAAGGATAGTGGAAACAGTCGACTACGCCATGAGTTTACAGCTCTAGAGAGTTTCTCAAGAGCGATGCGGCTATTATTTGATTTACTCTCGCGTCCGATATACACACCTAAATACTTCAGGCAAGTATTAGTCCATTGGATGTTCAGTGGAGTATCTGTACGATCTCTCCACCTTCCACACCACAAGCCTTGACTCTTACTAAGGTTGATTTTAGCGCCCGCTATACGTTCGAACTGTTCGAAAACAGCACGAGCGACCGGAAAAGCTTCATCTCTTGTCACGAAAATAGACAGATCATCCGCATACGCCAACATAAGAGGCCTCACATTGGTATACGGCAGACGAACTGCATACTGTCCGAGCATTCGACGAAGATTCACCAGTAGCGGCTCCAACGAAAGATCATAAAGCATACCTGACAATGGACAGCCCTGTCTGATACCTCGATGAAACGAGATAGGAGCCAGAACTTGTCCTTGATGCTTAATCAAAATCGCTGAATCTCTATACAGTTTCCCGACGATATCGAGCCACCTGGGCGGAAACCCAAATGCTTCGAGAGCAGTCAAAAGATACTCGTGCGAGACACTATCAAAAGCCTTTTGTTGGTCAAGTGAAATCATGGCCATTTGTGTACCTGTCTGTTCATGGTAGGCAAACAAATGCTTGGCTACCGCGATATTGTCGTAGATACTACGACCAGGTACACAATAGGACTGTTCCGGGTGTATTACCGAAGCAATCACTGAGCGGAGTATCGCCCCTAATGCTTTGCAGACGATTTTGTAGTCTACATTGCATAGGGTTACTGGTCTCCAGTTCCCCATCATCTGCAAATCTCCCTTCTTTCGAATCAAGCGCATAACAGATCTCCTCCAACTAGAAGGAAAGTCTGAATGCGTCTCAACCGCCGAATTGAAGACTTCCAAAAGGTCAGGAATTAATAAATCCCTGAAACGTATGAAGAATTCTGGAGTCAAGCCGTCATAACCAGGTGAAGTGTGTCGCCTTAGATCCTTTGTCGCAGCAATCATATCCTCCAATGTGATTACTGTATCCAGGAGCTCCTTACTGTCTTCAGAGAAAGTGGGAATATTCTCAAGAAATTCATGAGTGGTCGAGGATGTTGTCGACGTCGATTCAGAGTAGAGACTACTGTAGTAGTCCCGAATATATTCTGATAGCTGTTGTCCGTTGAGGACTTGTCCAGATTCATCAATTATCGATTCGACCTCACAAGAAGCAGTACGACGTCTAGTCGCCTGAAAGAAGTACTCAGTTGGAGAATCGCCTTCTCTCAGCCAGCGCGATTGGCCGCGCAGCACAAACTCCAAGCTGTGCTTGTAAGTCTGTGTCGCCAAGCGTTCCTTTATTCCATTGAAATAAAGAATCAACCCCGGCTGAGTTGGGAGAAGAGCTGCCACCCGAGAGACCTCGGCCGACAAGCTAGAAGCTTGATAGCCACTTCGATTGAAACTCGTCTCGACAAAAGACCGAATCTGGAGCTTTCCAACATCCCACCATTGACTAAGAAAAGGAAAGTCAGCTTTCCTCTCTTGCCAATCGTGCCAGAAATCAATGAACTCATTGATGAACTGCTCGGAATTCAACAAATAGTTGTTGAATATCCAGTATGCAGTTCGTCTTTCAACTAGAGTGCTGGTCGCCACTACAAGAAGATGATCGCTAACGGAACACACTTCATGAGTGACACCAACGAAATGTTCTAGTATTCCAGGTGAGACGTAAAGTCTATCAATTCTGGAGCCTGCGAGACTTCCATGGATATTTCGCGAGACCCTCGTGTATGATCTAGTCGTAGGATGCATCCAACGATAGATATCCACGAGTCTGAAAACACCGACAAAATTCCTCAATCGAGTAGCATTAACAGAGTTGAACTCAACTCCAGAGTGCCGATCCATTGAGGGATTCAGAGTGCAGTTGAAATCACCTCCGAGGACAGTTTCGCCGCTAAAATTCACCAGACACGACTGAACACTATCAAGAACTTGTCTTGTAATGTCCTGGTCATGAGGAAGGTACACGTTTACTACCTTGATATTTTTGTCTTGAATAACAAAGTCCAAGGAAGAAGCGAAGCCTGGGAAGATATCTGTATAGACAGGAGACGATAGTGTAAATTTGTTGGATACAATGATTGCCACCCCTGAGCCTCGGCGAGGCGCAGGTGTGGCAAACATTGCATAGCCAGTGTGTAAATAAGCATAGCGCTCAATTTGTGTGTATGTGTCTTGTGTAAAATTCGTCTCCTGTAGAAGCGCGATGTCTATATCGAACATTTTGACATGTTCGATAGTGCTGTGTAACCTTGTATGAGCACTTAAACCCCCGGTGTTAAGAGAGCCTATCTTGCACATTCAAAGAGATGAAAAGCTCAAACGATGAATGTGCGACTTCTATTGACGAGGAGAATCGGCCAAGCGATGCTCCTGAAGCAACTCCTCCACCTTCCTATGGAGACGATCTAACCGAGCTACATGGTTGTACCTCCTCCTCTTCTTGGACTCCTGTTGTAGGATTCGAAGCTGAGGAAGTAACAACTCTGGCCTCTCCAGCTCCTTTACAAGAATGCTCCAGATTTTATCTGAGTTCTTCTTGTACTGGAGCTGGGCAAGAATTTCGGAGATCTTCTCCCTAGGAATGTTTTCCATCACCTTCGAGACCTCAAATTGGCTACCAGTCGAAATGGTGCTACCACACGACTCGTAGCCACTGAAGCTCGAGAGACCAGTCTCTTCCAAGCCGGTCATATCGCAGTCCGAAAGCTGTTCGAGAGATGCTTCCGCCTCCCTCACAACAACCTTCGAACCGCGGGCACCACTATCGTCCTCCTCCGAGTGGGGCCGTTTTGGAGCGACTGGCTTTGCTGGCTCTGGAGGAGGCAGCATAACCCGGTCCACCTTCGTCTTCCTCCTCGTCCTCTTTTTTTTTACTACTTGGCTATTCGACTCCTCGTCGGAAGTAGCCGTGTTTTCACGTGCCGACGTGGCGCCGTTTACAGCCATAACTATTTTTGCCTCTAGGACAACTTCAGGCACCTTAACCACTGGCTGCTCCAAAATAGCAGGTTGAGTGCCGGCCGAAGGCTCCTTCTCCAGATCCACTACTATAGTAGTGGCTTCCTTCGAGGGAACCC
This sequence comes from Dioctria linearis, assembly GCA_963930735.1. Classification (NCBI taxonomy): domain Eukaryota; kingdom Metazoa; phylum Arthropoda; class Insecta; order Diptera; family Asilidae; genus Dioctria; species Dioctria linearis. The sequence goes on from OZ005744.1 coordinate 57,077,525, forward strand.
TCGGTTCAGCCTTCTTCCAGGTTTTCCTGGGGCAGTCAGCAACAAAATGCCCTACCAAATGGCAAGCATGGCATTTCGCTTCGGTGCCAACGTCTATCCAGTATCTCGAGCCGGATATGCTCAGGTAAAAGCCTGACGGAAGCGTACACCCCTTATTCAAGGTGATGGACGCTTCCCGGCTAGTACCGAAGATACCCCGCCCGAGACCCTCGTCCCCAATTTTAATGGGAATGGCGCGAACCTTTCCATGAACCTTCCCGAATCTCCCAAGGAAATTCGAGAGGTCTTCATGTTGGGCTCGCATAGGGACCCGCGAAAACACGACCTTCGTGGGCTTCTCTTTTAGCGGGAATGGAACGAGGTGTCTACCCTCCACCTCGATGCCCTCCAGCATAAGCTTGGTAGCGCTTTCGAGGGTCGTGGTGTACACCTCGACCATTCCTCCAGCTATAATCCCCATGGAAAATAGCTGATCGCAGGAGACGACGCGGAAGATTGCCTTCAGGTATGCAGACTGAGGACATCCTCTGATGTGTTCAAGCTGCATACCGTAGCTCTCATCCTGCCATCTCCCGTCGAAAAAGCCCTGGAGGCCCGCACTGGTCTTGGGCCGAGGCTTACCCGCGTCCAATGGGGGCGGACGAGGAGTGATGCCTTTGCTCAAAATTTCTATAGTGCTGACACTTCTGGAACTACCACTTACCTGAGCATACGAAATCCCTGGCACTACAGGTTGGGGTCGCAGTGGTTGTTCTGGTCCTGCTGTTTCCGCTGCTGCTGTTGCCCGCTGCTTCTTTGGAGTATTCTTCGTTGAAGACAGCGGTGGCCTCATTACGACACCATTGGGTTTTGGCGCTGTACTTGTATAATAATAATAATAATAATAAATAAAATCTAGAACCTAATAACTAGCCTACTATTAAATCTAGTAACTACTTTCTATAAAATTAGTAACAAACAAGATTTATTACAATAATCTAGAGGTTAAGAAACAGTACTTTTACTATCATATCTTACAACTACGATAAGTAATTATCTAAAAAAAAAGAAATTTTTTTTATAACTAAAATATTTTTATTACTATAACAATAACTAATAGTCAATAGTCAAAAATTACTATTATCTTTATTGCTATAATAATCAATAATCTAGAAATTACCACTACTGCAATTTTGCTATAAATAGATAATACAAATATAATAGTAGTAATATAACAATAGTATTATAAAAAAAAACCAATAACCTAGAAATTAGTGTTACCGATAAACTTTTATCTACAAAAATTATAATGTAAGTACCTAGATCATCGGCTTTTCGTTTTGCTCATTTTTATCAGAAAGTCCCATTCATTTCATTCCCGGAACTTTCTTTTTCCAAGGGGGATGGTGTAATGAATGAATCATTACCTGCATTCATCATTATCTCATTAGCGCCACAATATCCCGATCATAATCTTGTTACGTACAAGATTACAAATATACATACGTACATACACGATAACGTACTTCTTGAAGCTAGCAAGCAAAACATACCTTGATATGTACATACATATAACGTACAAACATATAATAAATTGACAAACGCAAGTACGCGCATCAAATTGCATTCCAAGCAATTTCGCGGTGATTCCACCGTCAATTTATTTATGAATTTTTACGTCACATATGGTTCATATGGTTAACCAATTCTATTTTCGTTTTATGAAACAACTTTCTCCGTTGTTCTTTTAAAACGATAAATTCTTGGTTGCGTCAACCTTGTTGCGGCAAAACGCCGGCTCTTTGTATACAAAAATACAAACACGGCATGAGACCAATTTCATGCATTATAATGGCACTAGGTTAACCCTGACCTAACCAACAGTCATTACATGCCGTTTATTTTTTTTTCTTCACACAAAGTTAAGAAACCTCATGTGTGATATTTTTACTTTTTACTTGTACATAATTGGGAAATCCCTTGTGTAAAGTGAAATGAAAACTGACCCACTTATTGGGCAATAGTGCTGAGTTTTTTATAACATTGGTTTCTTCTGTATATATACGGTTGACCAATGGTTGCAAAGGAATTTTTGAATGAAGGGGAAATATTCTTGTGAAACTACAAAATATTGAGGAATATGCAAAATTGGCTATTACCAATATATTGAGAGGGCGTTCCCGATATATTCGATTTCTGGAATTCCTATATGGAATTTCCTAACTAGTTACCCCCATACCTATTTTTATCAATTTTGCTGAGCAATGCCAAAATCCACCTAAATAAAAAGCCGATGCATCTCAGGGACAGGACAGTAAGATTTTCCAAGTATCACTAATAGGTTGACCCCCCACCAGAGGTAAGGCAACATACTAGTAAATTATTAAACTAAGTATACCTTTATGAGAAACAATAATAAAAGTCAAAGTGAACCAAAATGTTTGTGTTATTTTTTGAAGTTTGAAGTTTGTGTTTTTAAGAAGTTATATCGTAATTAAATTGGGCTTGTGAACTTCGGTCTTTCCAAGCACTCCCAGTCCATGTTACGAGAAGAAAGTCAAGGCTCGTAACATTGCTGATGCAAATTTCTTCGTATGCTCAAGAGATAAGCCAACCGTGCTTTTAGGCATGATTGGCTTATGAAAATTGTAATTTTGTTTCTTGATGCCTTATGTATACACTTTGTATATGAAGCATGCCTTCCCCCAACAAAAAAGAGAGTAATTCTTGGTGCAAGATTTTACACCGATTTTTTAGAAACAAATTCTCTCATTAGATTTCTTCTGGTCCGAGGTTTAGGTCCTTTTGACGGAATAAAGAAGTAAAATTTTTGTGTTTTTTCGTGCCTCACATCCGACATGCTATTAGTGGAAGCTGTTACCCAAGAGGGTTTTCGCTGCCCCTCGGGGCTTACCGTCATTATATATGAGGTATACATTTTGCGAATAACGCCTGGCTGGAGAGGCCCGTTGCGCCTGGTGCGTCGTCGGAGGGGTTACCGCCAGATCACTATTTGGGGTGCAGATGCAGTTCCCGGGCAATATCACCGCGTTTTGCTGCCGTTGTATCCCCACGGGGGACAGACGTTAATTGCTCGAGTTGAGTTTGCGTCCCCTTTTTGGGAAAAAATTTTTTATTGTTTTTTTTTTTGTTTTTAGGCTGCGTGCTTGTTATTACCGGGGAGCACGGACTATGTGCATGCTGCCATGAAATTTTTTCCTCCCCCCTTACGGATCTAATACGGGCACTAATGGTCACCCCTCCCCTCTCTGGAGATGTCATCGAGGATGAGTCCGACTTTGAGGACTGAATATATTCGCAGTCGCATTTTGTTCTTCTTTTTAACACGTTTTAATATCTCTTTTTTTTTATATCTTTCTATTACTCTTCTCTTTTCCCAATATATATAATACAATTTTTTTTCTTTAACACTAATGAGATATTGTTTGGTCCTTTTTGTTTTGGTCTACCTTATTTTCTTATTTTCAGGGATTTTTTTTTTTTTACTTTTGGTTGAGGTTGGTTCAGCTGGTTTTGGCTGTAATGGGCAAGTTTTGGTTGGCATTATATTTATTATGTTGTTAGGTTTTTTTTTTTTTTTTTACTTATATAGTGTGTCCTTCATTTCTTAAATACTATTTATTATAACGATTTGGTTACAAGGGGGAAGATATTTTTGTTTGTGTACATGTTTTGCTTTCTGCTCTTATGCCTATCTTATTTATATATGTATTTTTCCCACTATAAGGATGGGGTGAGAACGTCTTTTCTGTTCTCTTTTTTTTGTATGTTCCTGTATTAACAAATTTTTGTTTTTCTTACTTCTATACTTTTTAATACCACTTATATCTTCTCCCCTATTATATGTATATTCTAATTATTTAACTCGGTTTGTTGAAACCTCTGACATTATTTTAGTGTTATTTTGTGTTATGTAGTAATGTTAATGTGACTGCAACAGTGGTGACCTTTTGAAGTGGTGATTTTATACCACTTGCACCGACCTAGTCGGTGGCAGGGTGCGGGTTCTTTTAAGAGGGGTAGGTTCGATTATTTCGATTTGTTCGATTTGTTCCTCCGCCTCAGGGGTTTTTGTAGGTTTGCGTAAATGAAATTTTGTTATGAATGGGACTATTTTCACATCCTGTTGTAAAAAAATTTAAGCAATATCAGTACATTTATTCTTTTCATGTAATTTGATACAACACTTCCTGTAAGCAGCCCAATTCCAAGAATTTTATTGATCGAAACGTTTCGTTGGAATTCGTAACCAAATTTTCACATCCTGTTGTAAACAAATTGAAACAATATCAGCAAATGATTCATGTTTATTCTTTTCATGTAATTTGATACCGCACTTCCTGTAGGCAGCTAAAAATTTTATTATTCCAAGAATTTTACCAATCGGGACGTTTCATTGGAGTGAATTGTGTGAATACAAAGTAAACAAATTTTCACATTTTCTTGTATGAATTCATGTAAACAATCTCATTTGCAAATTCGACCAGCAGAATAAAGTAATCAAGTTAATTTGAAAGATGATTTTGTTTATCCTGTAATTCGATATCATCTCAGCCTGCAAGCAAATTCGTTGGAATTCATCCTGTGCAATGTTTATTGTAGCAGCAGGATCATTCATGTTTACAAACCGTTGCTATAAAAGCGCAAGCAAACTCTCGGGGAGCACCAGTCAATCTAAGTGAATCTCAGTGTTGTGTCTAATAAAAAAAATTAACCATGTCTATCACAGTAGTAAATGAAAATTTTTCATTAATTAACAAAGTGCGAGAAGATGTGTTGAACTGTTTAAGTGGTGCAAATTTTGTGAATAAAAACAATATTATTAAAGAGTGCAACAGACACATTCGTAAATATCAAGCAGCATTTCGGAAGTGTAATAAGAATGCTAGAAATCGACATTTGGACTGCTGTATTGATCAAATTAAATCGTTGAGAGTGTTAATCAAAGCTCCCCATCGAGGTGGAGGAATTAATCAACGAGTAATAAGAAGTGATTTTGTTTAGTGGGAAGATACAAAAACAGCATTCGTAGGTAGAATAAGGGCAGGTGTTATCGTGAATATAAGCCACCTAGATCCTAAGCTATTTATGCAAGATGCTTCCAAATTACTTGCTCGCCGCAGTAAGAATACATTAAAACAGCAAATTAAAGTTGCTACAACGTTTTGCGGTGAGTTTATTAAAGAAACTGGTGATAATGAAGTTATTAAAGACATTAAGTATTTCCAAGCAAGAACTGCCCCAATTAGTGTGGAGGATACTTTGAATGAGCGGTATAAATTAAATACATATATACGACCCAATACTCACTCAGTTAGAAGAGTTTCAAGAGAAAGATAGTGGTTGGGCACTGCATCCTGCAGTACATTTAGCGGTACATAACAACAAGTTTGAACCGATTCGAGGATCATTTTATATACCTCTGCCGAAGGAAATTGCATCCAAGAAAGCTCTCATTAATGTGAAAAACAATGATGAAGTATGCTTCGCGTGGGTCGTAGTCTCAGCGCTATATCCTGCAACTGCCAACTCCGATAGGACCTCATCATATCCAAATTATTCTACTGTGCTAAATTTAACTGGAATAATATTTCCCATGACACTAAAGCAAAGTATACAATTTGAAGACCAGAACGATTTATCAATAAAGGTATTCATCCTAGAGAAAGAGCGTTTGTTCACCACAGTTCCAGTTACACTTACGAAACACAGGATGGAGCGACATGGAATCTCTTAATGCTACAAGATGACTATGACCAGGCTGATGATCATATGGATGATGATGATTATAACGATGATGATGATGATGACGGTGACGATGCTGGCAGATATTATCTCTGTTGGATTAAAGATCTTTCACGCCTTGTATCGAAACAAAGTTCGAAGCGTAATGGTAGACGGTATATATGCGACAGATATTTGCTCTACTTTTACTCTGAAGAAAAATTAGTATCACACACTCCTGAATGCGAGAAACAAAACGACTGTAGGATTATGTTTCCATCAGAAGCAAAGAAATCGCTAGAATTCAGGAATTATAACCATAAGAATCCAGTCCCGTTTTGTGTGTATGCCGATCTTGAGTCAATATTGAAGCCGATTCAGGGAAATGATCAAAATACACAGCGAATCCAGGAGCATGAAGTTCATAGCATAGGATTCTATTTCCACTGCAAACATGATGCTAAGCTCTCATATTACAAAGCATATCGAGGCAAGAATTGCCAACAATGGCTTGCATTACAATTGCAAAAAATTTGCATCCATAGCTGTACAGGAAAAGCTGAACATCAGGCCGATGCAACCCCTGAGTAAAGAGAAACGGCGTTCACATATGGAAAATACTTGCTGCCATATATGTGAAAAAACGTTTGAAGTTGATGAGGAACGAGTTCGGGATCACTGCCACTTAACAGGAAAATGTCGAGGACCAGCACATAATGCATGCACTCTCATGTATCAAGATTGTACCATAGCTCCAGTAATTTTTCATAATTTATCCGGATCTGATGCCCACTTCATTACTAAGTATATAGCTACATCTTTCCCAGGAAAAGTTGATCTCTTGCCAATTACCAAGGAAATATATATCTCGTTCACGAAGCACATGGAAGGCAGCCACATAAAATTCTGATTAATCGGTTCCTTCCGTTTTATGGCAGAATCTTTAGATAAGCTATCATCATTGCGGCCAATGGATAAACTAAATACTACAAGATGAATATGGCAGGGATTGGACGATGACACTATCAAACTTCTTACGCGCAAAGGTGTCTTCCAATATGATTTTATTGATGACTGGGATAAATTAGATTTCCGGAACTTGCGAACACAGGGAGCGTTCTACAATAAACTGACTGGCAGTGCAATATCTCCTGAGGAATACAATCATGCTGAAGAGGTCTGGCAAAAATTTGAAATACTAACACTTGGTGAATATTCAGATCTATACCGTAAGACTGATGTTCTCCTATTGACAGATGTGTTTGAGAACTTTCGAGAAGTGTGCTTGAAGACTTACAATTTAGATCCAGAATATTATTACACCATCCCAGGCCTAACATGGACGCTATGCTAAAATACACCAAAGTGAAATTAGAGCTGATAACCGACGTAGATATACTGCTATTCATAGAGAGAGGCATTCGAGGTGGTATAAGTCAATGTTTGAACAGATACAGTAAAGCAAATAATAAATATATGGATGATTTTAAGCCTGTGGAGAAAGAGAAATACTTGATGTATTATGATGTTAACAACCTTTATGGATGGGCCATGTCACAGCATTTACCAACCGGAGGATTCAAATGGGTTTATGTTCCCAATATTGACGTTTCCGAAATTTCTCATGATTCTCCAACTGGATACATATTCGAAGTCGACTAGGATTATCCTCAACATCTACATGATAAGCATAAGGACTTACCGTTTTGCACTGAGCATGGAGCACCACCTAGAGCAAAATTAGAAAAGCTTTTGACAACATTACATCCAAAAATTAAATATGTTATACACTACCGAAACTTGAAGCAATGCTTATCACATGGAGTCATCCTGAAAAAAAGTGCACCGGGTGCTTCAATTCGACCAATCAGCTTGGCTTAAACCATATTTTGACTTAAATACTACCAAACGGATGCAGTCTACAAGCGATCATGAGAAGGACAGCTATAAGAAGATGAATAATGCAGCTTTTGGTAAGACCATGGAAATTGTGCGCAAGTATAGCGATATCAAGCTTTGCGTAAAGTGGGAAGGTCGCTATGGTGCAAAAGCTCGGATTGCGGCACCCAACTTCCACAGTGCAACAATATTTTATGGGAATTTAGTTGCTGTGGAATTAAGGTGTCTCAAAATCTTATTCAATCAGTCTCTCTATATTGGAATGGCAGTTATGGAAATTTCAAAGATAAGCCTCTACGATTACCACTACACTACCACTACCACTACCTCTATGTAGCGTGAATTTGGAGATAAATGTAAAGTCATGTATACAGATACAGAATCTGTAATATGTGAACTTGAGGAAAAAAATGCATATGGCTTTATGGCCGAAAATATAAACAAGCTTGATACAAGTGATTATCCAGAAGATAACCATTTCAATTTACCGCTCATGAATAAAAAGATTCCTGGTCTAATGAAGGATGAGCTGAATGGGAAAATCATGAGCGAATTTGTTGGCTTGCATTCGAAAATGTACAGTCTGCATATAAACGATGGTAAAACTGTAAAGAAAGCAAAAGGAGTAAAGACTAATGTAGTCCAGAGGCATATCAATTTCGAAGACTACGTCGGATGTTTGAATAACAAGCGAATATTAACTGCCCATCAAAGCTCCATACCATCCTATAACCATAGCGTGTACACTGTCAGTCAAAAGAAGATCGCATTGAGTTCTTATGATAATAAGCGACATATTATGTGCGCAACGATGAATACTCTACAATGGGGGCATTACTCCATTTCATCAGATCAACAACTGGCAACCGCAGAAATAATCTAAGTCTAGTGTAAATAATAATCTATTATAATTTTAGTCTCATTTATTGAAGTAATTTGCATTATAACTACATGTATAAAGTATTATAATTATAAATTTATTTTAAATTGTTTAATGCTTTTTCAAGAAGTTATAAAACATTTTTGTTATTAATCCATGAATTGTGTTTTGATGAAAATTCAAGCCATTTAACGAAAGCTTTATCTCCACTCTTCTTTATAATTTTCTCTACGAGATACAGGTTTGGGTGTTTAACTTTCAGCAGCTCCAATTCATAAAAGCCTCCTGTGATTGGATTTCCTTGATAATCTTCCAGTCGGTATGTGATGGGGTTTGTGTCTTGAACTTTAATAATTTTAAAAATCTCAGCTGTCCAGTTTGGTGTGGAGCGTTTCTCAAATATATGCTTGTACTTGCTGATGCGTACAAAATACCCAACGTTATACTGTGCAGGAACAATACATTTTATATGATTGTATACAGTTGAAAGCAGTTGATTCTCATTGGAGGTATTGATTTCACGTGGTCTCGTTTTCGTAGTTCGATGTATTCAGTGAGCAGTTTCTTTGCCATACCAATCCACTGATAAGTTCCATTAACGCTGAATTCCTTCCACATCATATCCTCCAGAGTTCGGTTAAATCGTTCCACTATTGATGCTTTGAGTAAACTGTACGTAGAGTAATGATTAACTGCATGCTTCATCATTAGATTTTTAAAGAGTCTGTTTTAGAATTCCTTTCCATCATCAGTCTGGAGGTTTTTAGGTATTCGTCCCTCGCTTAATATATACTGCATGGCATCGCTTAATTCTACACCAGTTTTTCTTTTAATTGGAATTGCCCATGCATATTTGGAGAAGGTATCAATAACTGTCAGTAGATAGCGATAACCCTTGTTCACATACTTGCAGGGATTCATTTCAACCAAGTCTGCCTGCCACAAGTCATCTAGTCCTTTGATGATCACACGACGCCGTTTAAATTTTTTTCTCGCTGGTTTATGCAGCTCATTTACAACTTGTCTCTTACTCATCGTAATTAAAAATGAAACAGAGTTCTCAAGAGTTTTTACTCATACACACCATCTTTTGGTATCAAGTCTTTCTTATTTATTACTGAAGTAAACAGATAGTTTGCAGCCTTCGCGATTTCATCATTGATATATAGCGTTAAATTTGTCACCTCTATATTAATAGTTTTTTTTATTTCTTCAACACTTATTTTAATTTTCTTGTGAACATAGTCTTTGGTAGTAGCATCATCATTTTCAAGGGATTCACCAAGTCGTTTTATACAATTTGAGTTCAGATCGTAGTCTCCGTTTATCGTTAAATTAAATCCAATACCCCGGACTGTTTTTTCAACAGCTGGAACCTGAGCTCCTTGTTTACCAGCTGGTCCTTGAATTCCTTGTTCACCGGCTGGCCCCTGAGCTCCTGTTGGTCCACGTTCGCTTGCTTTCCCAGGATATCCCCGTTTAGAGAAACGTCCAAACTTGTCAACGCTCATCTGTAGATTGTGTAGAAGTATGGCAATGGAGTAGTATTCAAATTATAATATCTGCTTCTCGCAACTCCTCCAGGTTAGATACAATTTCATTGTTGTGACTGGTGTTTCCAGCCTGCTTTGAGGCCATTAGAAGGCGTAGTCTATCCACTAATTCATTTGGATCATACCAGAAAATGTGATCAGTGTTTTCCTTAGGCAGACGCATTAGTCCCATGCCTTTATGCTGTATAATTTTACTGATTATTGCTTTATACTTAGCCGCTCTAGTAACTTTTATTTGTCCATCTTCAGCATAGGCACGTTTATATGCATTGGTATCTCTCAAAATAGATCCATAATTAGTTAAATCCTCTTTAGTATTGTTACGAGCGTGGCCTTAGTTCGTTATTTAAAACACAATATTTCAGATATAATTCAAAAGTTCTTTCTTTATCTAACTTTGCTGTTTACTCTCACAAATTCACAAATAATTATCAAATCAACTCTTTATTTATCGCTAGTACTGTACTTATAATTATCGCAATCCAAATAGTTTACTTCGTTCACTTCGCTTTCTGAAATAATACTCCGCCTTCTAGCTGTCAGAGCGCCGTATTTATACTCTACGAATTATCCTAGAACCTTCCTGAATATTCCGTTCTCCGAACCCTTATTTTACTAGGATGTCACTAACCTTAAGTTATTTCCATTTCCAACAGATGCCGCTTGTGTTACTTTGTGGCACGTAACGGCATATAGACTTTTTACAGGATCTTTCATAAATAGCAGCTCACATAACCCCAAAGTTGTTTTAAAGCTCTTCCCTTTGATAACAATATTTCCTACATCATCAACATCAATCGTTGAATTACCGATTCTCCACGCGTTGTCATCATAGTAAACTCCATAGGTTGGATCAATTTTAGGGCTATTATCAGTGAATAGTTTAAAATAGTTTGAACCTATGTATCCAGACGGATCGGGGGAGGTGACAGGAGATATTCCTGTCAATGTTCTTGAATGTTTAGGTGTTGCGAATTCTTCTTCAGATGTTAAGGAATAATCTCCATAATTTATGGGTTTGCTACTAGCCTCCATTTTCACATATTTTCATATTGGAGGAGTAAATGGTTCCACAATTTCGTTGTCTTCTTTGCCTTCTTTTGACTCCAATTTGAGTGGTGGCTCGTTTTTTACTCTTTTAAGGATTTGGTGATTGGCTTGAAAGTTTCTTCAAGTTGAGCTTCTGCTTCAATCCTTCCCGTCTTTAGGGCTTTAAATTTCCCTCGCACTGCATTCTTTGTCTTGAAGATTTCTTTTAATAGATTTTCATTCATCTTCGATATTAACTGAATAACGGCTTTTCAAACAGTTCTGATAACAGGTAAACAGCTTTCCAAACAGCTCTGATAACAGCTTGACAGCTTTTCAAATAGCTCTGATAACAGCTTAACAGCTTTTAAACAGCTCTCGTAACAGCATAACAGCTTTCCGAACAGCTCTGATAAAAGCTTAACAGCTTTTCAAACAGCTCTGATAACAGGTGAACAACTTTTCAAACAGGTCTGATAACAGGTGAACAGCTTTTATCTACTCAGCAGGTCCAGAGGATTCGGTGTACTTTCGGCTGAGTTACAACTTCAACTTATGAATATTTCGCATGTTTCATCATTTTATAGTACAATGAAGGTATCAAAACCTTTACGCTAGCACCCCTTGTTTAATGAGCTATCCTTATCAATCATCAAGAAACCATATTCATCCTTCCAACACGCAGCACAGGCTCTGCGTAATTTATCAAACTTCATGTCTTTATTCACATGATCATTATAGATATGTTTCAAATTCAAGTCATCTTGCATGAATAAGATGATTAAATTAGCATTGTCACGTATTAAGTGCTTTGGTATATGCGTATAGGTTTGACAGAGATAGAAGCTGTCTATATCTTCGTAGCGACCCATGCAAAAGCACATTATATTGCTTTTCACATGCTACATTATCGAAAATAATCACTGAATGTGATTTGGTTTCCTCTGCAGGTAGAACGTCGCAGTTGTTTGAGAATGGTGAATACCCCAATCCTGATATGGGAGTCATCACTCGCTTCAAGTATTCATACTTTGGTTGATGTAAAGATTTTGAATATATGTAAATATTTTCATATCTCAAACCATTGGGATGTTCCAGCAAACATATCATAACATTATTTTTTCCACAATTGGATGGTCAAACAATGATGCTCCTTATACTATTAGGTTGTTTAATAAACCGCATATTGAGGACTAACGGGATTCCTATAAATACACCTGTTTATATTACATTTCAGCAGTATCATCGGAAACTTATAAGATGCCGGATCACAAATCGAAACGCTCCAGAAAATCTTTGAAAGGGGGCAGAGGACTATTAAATTCAATCATGATCAAATTACCTGTAGAATTACATCTACCGGGACACCAGTACTGTGGACCAGGAACAAAGTTACAACAAAGATTGGCGAGAGGTGATCCAGCCATTAGCTGAAAAAGCCTGGCAGCGTGCAAAATCTACGGATGCAAATTTGAGTAAACGTGTCAACGCTTGGCTTATAACAAACGCAATGAAGGCTAAAATTAAACTAGGTATGGGTCTTAAGGTTAAAAGTCAAATCCAAAAGACTTGATGGAAGCTACAAGAATAGCTCTTAGTGCAGCTAAAAATATTGTGAAAAGAAAGAAAAAATCAACTAAAACTCCACGAGTGATAGCTGTACCAAAGATTGGTGGGGCAATTCCTTTCCTCATCCCGTTGTTTGCTGGGCTTTCAGCATTGGGAGCACAATCGGGAGGCGCAGCAGGCATAGCTAAAGCAGTAAATGATACCAGTGCGGCAAAGGCAAAATTGGAAGAAAGCAAACGTCATAACCAAGCAATGGAAACTATAGCGGTTGGTAAACGGGCTGTTCCTGAAGGTGTACAGAAAAGGACTAGGACTCTATCTACAACCTCAACCAAGAAACTATTAAAGACCCAAAAGACCGCTAAACGAGTTGGATTTTCACAAGTATACCACACATTTGCCGCACTTCAGAGGAGTATTTATGCGTGATAATCTACCTAAAAAGCCATGGAAGCGAGAAAGCGGTATTGTTAACTTGGACATCTCAACTGGAGCAGGTACACACTGGGTAGCGTACTACAAAAAAGGTGATAACATCGAATTCTTTGATAGCTTTGCCAATCTCCAACCACCAACGGAGCTCATAAACTACTTGGGTAGTAATAATACGTACAACTACAGTTCTTATCAAAGCTATGATGCAGTAATTTGCGGTCACCCAGCAGGAGTTTTCTTTACATTGAGGGGTCAGTAACAACACAACCGCAAAATTAGCTAACAACGCTCTACCATTTCTTTTTGAGGAAATACGCTATGAATTGAATGCAGTGGAAATGGATCGTACAAGAAATCTTGGGATTGCGACAACATTAAAAAACTACGTATCGCTAAATGCAAGTGTAAGCAGGATACTACTCAACGGCAGCTGGTCACCAGATTCATCCGTTATACCAGCCAATGGACTGTTTAACTATTGTGTACCTCTGAAATATTTATTGGGATTCGCTGAAGATTACAAGAAAATTTTGATAAATTCCAAACATGAACTCATATTGATCCGGAGCAGGACAGACGATAATGCCATTATATCATCAACTGATGTGGTGAAAATTGAAATTACCAAACTTCAATGGAGCATTCCTCATGTTGCAGTATCCGATGATGAAGAGCTGCAACTATTTAAAATTATCGGGAGAGGTCGCCCGATACAAATACCATTCCGCAGCTGGGACATATTTGAGTATCCAATACTACCGGAATCCACGCATCAAACCTGGTCAGTTAAGACTTCCACTCAACTGGAGAAACCTCGATTTATCATCTTAGCATTACAAACGAATCGAAGGAACCATAAAACCAAAGATGCAAGCAAGTTTGATCACTGCCGACTTACCGATGTTACAGTTCATTTGAACCCAGAATCATATCCCTATGATGATTTGAATTTGAAATTTGATCTAAATAGATATGCTTACTTTACACAATCATACTATTATCATCAGTATCAGCCATTCCTCACATGGGAGACGTTCAAAACCGATGCTGCAATCGCTCTCATTGATTGCTCACATCAAAATGAGACAATAAAAACTGCACCTGTTGACATAAGGCTAGAATTTGAGACATCTGAAAATATACCGGCTAATACAACAGCATATTGTCTGCTTCTACACGATCGAATAGTGGAATACAGTCCGCTGACAAGTGAAGTTAGAAAGTTAAATTAAAAAGATGGCTGTAATCGTAGACGTCCAAGGATTTAAAATAAACCTCAATGAATTTATAACTAAAGAACTGGCAATTTTATCCAATGAAAACAGATGCAGCACTTTATGTTTCAACCCCCGTTCAGATACAAAGATTTGACTTCAGCAAAAAAGAGACAAGTAAAATGTCTTGAACGTAACTTTCATGGATTCCGCTGGGATGATGGCTACATACCGTATCACAAGCTGTACACTATAGTTGAACCACTGCTTCGAGACAAAACCATATATGTAAATGGAGCCGAAAAAGGTCATTGGATGCAGAAGATAGTTGGAGAGGGTGAAATCATTATCAACGTCGAAGATGAATACAACTGTGGAAAACTAATTGGGATTAACACAAATGCGCCATCTTGTCAAGTTCATATTGGACAATGTGCGATAAGAAATACTTTTGTTATAAGAAATTTTATTGGAGATAAAAGCAAATGTTTATAAAACATAAGACTCTTCAATACACATACCTTAGAGTCAATAAAAATTTGCTAAGAAAACATCAAGCCAAGGTGTTGTCAATTTCGATCGATGTATCCCCGCTAAGAAAACTTACTTAGGTGCAGCAAAACCAAGATGAAGTCATGCTGATATCTAGAACTTCCCCGCTAATAAAAGAAAACAACAAAACCAAGGCATGCTGATAGTTCAGGCGAATGCCGTTAGGTAACCTTACTCAAGAAATGGCGTAGAGGATACCTGATACATAATCATAATGAAAAAAGCCCACATTTAGGCGCACCACACATCCAAGAGTGTAGCACCGGAGCATGCTGGTAGTACCGGTTAATACCGCAAGGGCGCAGTCAAAACCAAATGACACATCCAAGACATAAGCCAGTCAAGACTCAATGGTGCATCCAAGACATAAACCATCCAAGACCCAATGGTGCCTCCAAGACACAGACCGATGCAGTGAAGCCACAAACCCACATTTAGTATGGACTCAAACCACCTAGCGACGGGGGCGCCACCTGTGACTTAATCCTGGTAGCTAAAACAGTGAGCCAGAGCTAACATAGCCTAACTCCTGTAGAGCTAAATGGATTGGACACCCACGCATACTATTAAAAGTTATTTAGATTTTTGCATGTCCGTCACGTGCGCACAATAACTAGAGAACGCGTATACTTAGAGAGCTGAAATTTTGTACACTGACTTTAAAAAAAAAAGTAAAATTCAGTTCAAAGATGACACAAATCGGGCAACTCCTTCGTGGGGTTGCCATACAAAAATTTCATTTTCCGTTATATATTTGAACACTGCCTGTGAACGCGTCGACGTAGAGAGCTGAAATTTGGTTACGTGGTGTTTTCGTTGTACTAGCAAATAAAATTTCAAAAATGGACTAAATCGGGCAAAATGTAGGTTTTTTATGTATACTGTGAAAACGATCAGTCCAAGAGAATTTTATTCTACTAAAGACTTCTTCAGAATATGAAATCCTATAAAATTGGTTATAATCATTTTTCTGTCTGACGAACTGTTCTAGAAATATATTCGAAAAACCACTGCAAAAACCAAAATTGCTCAAATGGGTACCCATACGAAATTTCATACGGACATTCATCTATGGTATCATAAGAATTGGTCTTAGACCAATATTAGCTTTTTTACTTGTTCTGTTCACCTATTGTCTTAGCTCGTTTTAGAGCTTGATACATTAAACCAATATTACTTTTACAATATTTTATCCACTTCTTTAACTCATAAATATTATTTGCTTGAATTAAAGGTATAACTTCTTTTAAATTATTTACTATTTCATTAGAAATTTTTGCATAAGAAGCCATCTTTAGAAATAACTAAAATGACTGCTTCAATCAACGCGAGTAAACTGATCAACGAAAGCGAAAAGCTGAACTCCTTATATACACCTGTAAGCAAAAAGATATGAAAAATATTGAATAAAAGGCTTTATGTATATACACACGTACATCTGGAAGAAAAAAGTAGAGGAAAAAAAATGAGTGGAAAGGAAAAGACCTACGAGAAGTGATTTATATCAAGTGCATTATTGCAATTACTACATACTACAAACTACGTCAACCAAAAAATCTTCCAAATCATCTAAATTTAAAAACGACCTATTTACTAATATACTTCATCATTAATTGTAACATTTCTATTGATTGCACAATAGATGCAATAGGGTTGAGTATTTGAAATTATGTAGTGGAATGATATTTTTCAAAGTAATCAGAATAAGGAATCTCTTTATCATCATCACAAAATAAATGTAATACATATATCAAAATATTCACATAAAGAAGCAATACGATTTTATCCATCTTCTTATATCATCTTCCAAAGTATTAGATGTAGCACGTCTTTCCGAATTTATTGAACGAAAGTAGATTGGGCTATTTGATTTTGGAGACATTGAAATTCCTGAGCTAGAAAAGTAGAATTGCACATGGGAGAGGGTGTATTACGCTGATACTTAAAGATCAGTCAATTTTTCTTAAGAACACAAACTACAATTCCCTTATAACCAAAAAGTTTAATTTTTATTTTTATAATAGTAATTTTATTTAATGTTTGCATTGACTACTTCACTCACTCTTCTTATTTCATCATTGACTATGCCGATGCAATATTGAAAAAATTACTCGGCATTTTCATTTATGTTGGTATATCCGTAGAATATCACTTCATGGAGATTTTCAATCTCCTCAATAACATAGGTATCCACATCAGCTACGTTCATTTCATATAACATTTTACTTATATTGATGAGTAATCCTTCAGTGTCTTGCAGTAATGGAGTTTTTTCATCCATAAATAGGAGGGATATTCCCATTAACTCCTCCTTTATACACTGCAGACTACTGATGTATTTCATATGTTCCTCTTTTAGTGCCACATTGCACAGCATCATCATCAAATTTTCCGCAGCACTCATTTAAAACTTTAATTACTTAATAAAATGTAGTCGACTTTTTTAATACACCTAATGAAAGGTACTACATATAAGAATTATAAAAGTCGAAGTTATTAATTTGTATCTACCTACCTTCTCTCAATTTTCAAATTTCCCTTAGATATTCCAAAGCTTAAGAAATAAATAACTGACAATTGTATCATTTTTACAATTGTATATATACTTATTTCATCATTCATTTTGGTGCGGCTACCATTTTCCTGTAAATTTATTCAAAAAAAGAAAAAAGCGTTTTGCGGCTTTATTTTATATATAGAATCTTTGTTCACATATGAGAAATTTAATTACAGTTAAATTGCTTAATTTCTAATTTATGGCATAACAGGATATTGTGGGTTGAAAACGAATCGATTTGAATTTCTCACGAAATTTTTATCAAAAGTATGATATTGCGGTTCGCTTACTAAAATAGATGATGGCAATTTTACGCTCTAAATTTAAAGATTTCATTGCTTTTATAAAAATTTGGCAATTTATGATTGAGGTCTAAGCATCATAAATTGCCAAATTTTTATAAAAGCAGTGATATCTAATCAATTGTGGTTAACAAATTTAGAGCATAAAATTCCCATCATCTATTTTAGTAAGCGAACCGCAATATCATACTTTTGATAAAATTTTTTATCATAACAGGATATTGAGGTTTGAATTCCTCATGAAATTTTTTCCAAAAATATGATATTGGGGTTGCTTAATTCTAGGCTAACTTTTTATCGAAATTTTTCTAAGTCCAAATGTCAAAAGTGGTCCAGAACCGACATAGCTATACTACTTATACCGCTCATGAAAAAAAAGATTCCTGGTCTTATGAAGGATGAGCTGAACGGGAAAATCATGTGTGAATTTGCAGGCCTCCGCTCGAAAATGTACAGCCACGCATAAATGATGGCAAAACTGTAAAGAAAGCCAAGGGAATAAAGACAAATGTTGTTCAGAGGCATATAAAGTTCCAAGACTACGTCGAATGCCTGAACAACAAGCAGCTTTTAACAGCAAATCAGAGCTGCACACGATCGCTAGCCACAATGTCTACACGATCAACTAAAAGATTCAATATTGACTCAAAATCGGCATATACACAAAATGGGACTGGATTCTTATGGTTATAATTCTTATATTCCAACCATTTCTTTTTCTCTGAGGGAAACATAATTCTGCAGTCGTTTTGCTTCTCGCATTCGGGAGTGTGTGATGCAATTTTTTCAGCAGCTTTTTTTTTCGAAATTTGCTTCGATACAAGGCGTGAAAGATCTTTAATCCAGCAGAAGTGATAACTTGTAACGTCGGTAGTTGGTGTGCGGGCAGTCAGGAGATTGTCCAGGGTCGTTTTCCGACGTTGCTCGGTTCAGAGAGCTGTTCTAGCTCTGCGGTTCGGGCGATATACGTAACACACACACTATTTAACCTACACTCACTCACTTACTTACAATAACTTAGGACTACGCGGCGTAGGTGCGGGGTAGGGCGCGTGCGCTTACTATTCCTTAGACCAACACGATTAACGTGCGCTTGTCGTTGGGAGTAGCCAACACGGGTATGCGGGACAGAGCGTGCGCTCGCTAGTCTTCTGACAAACACGATGACGTGCGCTTGTCGTCAGAATAGCCAACACGGGAGGTACGGGACGGAGTGTGCGCTCACTATTCTTCTGACCAACACGATGACGTGCGCTTGTCGTCAGAATTGCCAACACGGGGTTATGGGACGGAATGTATGTATGCGCTTACTACTCCTCTGACCAACACGATGAACGTGCGCTTCGTCCTCAGAGTAGCCAACACGGTACGGGGATGGAATTAATATTCGTGCGCTCGCTACTCTTCTGATAAATATGATTAACGTGCGCTTATCGGCAGAGTAGCCTACACGGGGGTACGGGCATGGAATGCGTGCGCTTACTAATAATCAGGCCAGCACGATTAACGTGCGCTTGCCGTTGAACTAGTCAACACGACTTGCGGATAGGACTGGACGGGAGATGTGTCTAGTCGAGCTGCTGGGAGGCAACTGACTAATATTTCGGTGCTTGACTGACTTTTATAGCCTGTCTGCTGGTAATCCACTGGTGGGGGTCAACTCTGCTCACTTTGGAGTTGTCCTCTCGCGGTCGGATATTTTGCTGACCGGTGACTGTAATTTTCGGTTTTGTTCACTTCGATGCTTTGTGATCGACTGAGTGATCTTACTACTGGCTGTCGGCTATTTATACGCATACTGGCTGATGGCGTCGGGTGTAGAATGCTCCTTTCTACTATAACGCCACCAGCACGGGACACTACTGAGCTGCTTATCAGTAGTGTGCTCTTCTCTCGGCGGCTGGCTTACATTGTTGCGGCTGCTAGACACTCGTTTTCGCTGGTGTCTAGCTGAAATGTATGTAACTTCGTTACAAACTGCCAGCACCATCATCATCATCATCCATATGATCATCATCCTGGTCATATTCATCTTGTAGCATTAAGAGATTTACATGTCACTCCATCCTGTGTTTCGTAAGTCTAACTGGAACTGTGGTGAACAAACGCTCTTTCTCTAGGATGAGTACGTTTATTGATAAATCGTTCTGGTCTTCAAATTGCGTAATTTGCTTAAGTGTCATGGGAAATGTTATCCCATTTAAATTAAGTACAGTTGAATAATGTGGATATGATGAGATCCTATTGGTGTTAATATTTGCAGGATATGGAGCTGATGTTACTGCCCATGTGAAGCAAGGTTCATCATTATATTTCACATTAATGCATACTTTCTTTGATGCAATTTCGTTTGGTAAGGGTATATACGAAGATCCTCGGAGTTGTTCAAACTTGTTGATGTGTACCGCTAGATGTGTTATAGAGTGCAGTGCCCAGCCACTGACTTTTTCCTGGAATTCTTCCAGCTGAATGTGTATTGTATCCAAAATGTTTGATTTAACCCAGTCCTCAAAGTTATCATCTGCACTAATTGGATTAGTTCTCGCTTAGAAATATTTAATGTCTTTTCTAATTTCATTTTCACCAGTTTCTTTATCAAATTCACCGCAAAACGTTGTAGAAACTTTAATATTAAAATAATGTTTTAAGGTATTTTTAACACGACGCGTAAATAATTTGGCAGCGTCTTGCATAAATAGCTTTGGATCGATATGTTTTAAATTTGCAATAACACCTTGTCGAATTGTGTCTGCGAACGCTGCCTTTATTTCCTCCCACTGTACAAAATCACTTCTTCTTTCGCAAGCAATTCCTCCACCTCGACGGGAGTTCGCAATAGTACTCTCAATGCTTTAATTTGCTTGAGAGAGCTCTCGAAATGTCGTTTCCTAGCACACTTATTGCACTTCCGAAATGCAACTTGAAATTTATGCATGTTTCTATTACACTTTCGAACAATATAGTCTTTATTCACTGAATTTTTTTAATTTTTCTTAAATTTTTTAATTATTGAAAAACTTTTATTTAATAACACCGAAGACATTTTTAATTTTCTTTGTATGTTTTTAAACTATCATTGAGACTCACTAAAACTGACTGATGCTCCCCAAGAATTTGCTTGGGCTTTTATAGCAACAGTTTTTAAACATGAATGATCCTGCTGCTGCAATAATCATTGCACAGGATGAATTCCAACGAATTTGCTTACAGCGTGACATGATATCTAATAAACAATAAAAAAAAAAAAACATAAATCATCCAAATTAATTTGATTACTTTATTCTGCTGGTTGAATTTGCAAATACGAATGAGATTGTTTACATGAATGCATTTCAAGATAAAAAGACAATGTGAAAATTTCTTTACTTTATGCGAATTCTAATGAAACGTTTCGATTGGTAAAATTCTTGGAACAATAAAATAAATTTTTTTGGCTGCCTACATTAAGTGTGGTATCAAATTACATGAAAAGAATAAATGTGTTGATATTACTTAAATTTGTTTACACAGGTGTGCATGACTCATTCAGCTAAAATGCGAATTTTTTAAACAGGAAGCTTACACAGTTGTGTATGAACCATTTAGCTTAAATGCGAATTTGTTTACAGCGGTGATTTCAAATTACATCATAAACAGGGGAAGCATGCCTAATGTTTGGTAAACATTTAGTAGTTGATACCCAGAACCCCCATAGAAAGTGATCCAGAACTTCTGATATCTACAAATTCATCGCTAAGAAATATTCAAGTAAGAAAACAGCGAATCCAAGGCGACATCATGCTGATATATACAGCTCTCCAGATAACTTGAATTATTAATAATATTAACTATATCTGAAAAGGCAAAAATCGCTAATATCTCGAAAACCGGAGCCCGTAGAGGATTTCTGATGAAAATATTATCCCCTTAAAACGTCCACCCCTACGATCCAGAATACATTGGCATGAACAAAAACTTTCCTAGAATTAACTTTAATTATTACTAATATAAATTCAAAACCAACCTAAAAACGCCTATATTTAGGCGCAGCACCCCCATGAGCAAAAAAAAAACTTGAATTATTACTAATATTAACTATATATACAAAGGTAAAATCGCTAACATCTTGAAAACGTAGAGGTTTTCTGACAAAAATTTTATTCCCCCTTTAACCAGCTTCCTCACTAACACCTTCTAGATTCTATAGGGATGAACAAAACTATCCTACGTACCTTGAATTATTAACAATATTAACTATATCTAAAAAGGTAAAATCGCTAATATCTCGAAACCAGAGCCCGTAGAGGATTTCTGATGAAAATTTTGTCCCCCTAATACGCCCTCCCCATCCATCTAGAATCCATTGGCATGAACAAAAATTTCCTAGCGTTAACTTTAATTATTACTAATATTAGTACAAAACCAAAAGCCTACATTTAGGCGCTCAAGAAAAATCATAATTGTTCATCCCATGAACAATTAACAAGAATTGCTTACCATCATAATTAGAATCAATGCAATCATGACCTAAAAATAGCTTTCACAACATAAAGCGATTGCATTGATTCACAGTATAAAAGTCTTTACGTTTCTACATACATATGTACGAGCGGCTTTTCTTTCTTTTACCAGGTCAGTCAAAAAGTTGACCCGACATTTTTCTTTATTTTTAATCTATATTGAAATAATTCAACATAGCTCTGCTATGTAGAAATTATTTCTTTTTACAAAACAAAAGCTGACCATACATTTTTTTTATTTTTTGATCTATGTTGAAATAATTCAACATAGCTCTGTAGAAATTATTTCTTTTTAAATATTTTGGTTATTATTGGCATGTTAGCATTTTTTCTTTATTATAAATAGCCTATAGCTTTAAATAAATAAATCGAGTATTATCAAGTACGTTGAGTGTTTCTTTACCAACTTCCCAAGCAACCCAGCGCTTATCCATCCCCCGCCAGTGGTAAGAGGATAAGCCAAGCCAAGTAAATTTAACTCAACACACTGTTGAGTTTCGGTACGTCGTTATATTAAACTTAATTCAACACACCGTTGAATTCTGTTCATGGTCCTTCGAGCCGAGAAAAAAAGAACAACTAAAGATTTAACACACTGTTGAATCTAGCTCTTTTTTTTTACAATCATCCAGCTGAATCATATAATCGCTACAGCAGATTTAACACACTGTTGAATCCTGCTCTTTTTTTACAATCATCCAGCTGAATCATATCATCGCTACAGCAGATTTAGCACACTGTTAAATCTAGCTCTACTTCGCACTCAACCAGAGTGTTAAATCCAAAGCCAAAAGACCGGCACTCTCATTTCTGAGAACTCACAGAGCATCATCTTAAAAAATATATAAAAAAAAAACCGGCAGTATCAACACTAAGATTTGACACACTGTTAAATCTAGCTGTTATCTATGTCTGCAGGGTTTTGAACACACAGAGAAGTCTTTTGGATCCAAAGCATTTCTACGAAAGTTCTCAGGCAAATAGAAATATCGTATCAGCTTCATACAAGAATCCCTACCAAGTAACAAAATAATGACGAAGGTAGAAGAATACATCAAATCTCAAAAAGCAATAGCAAAAAATATATCGGATTTGATCAGAAACTTTACGAAAGACCCCATAGAAAGAAAAACAGATCAATACTTCATAAAAAAAACAAAAGAGTTGCACGATTACTGGTCTAAGTTCACATCTCTTCACCAAGAGATCGAGAACATCATACCAAAAGAGCATCCGTACCATACTGAGGAATTGTTTGGAAGGACGTTTGAATTATACAAGGGTGGTATTGAAATGTACGCAAACTATCAAGATGATACATGGAAAATACAAAATCCAGTAGATGAACAACCAGCTAAAACGACACCAGCAACTTCCTTAGTTACTCCAACGGTACCAATTCCTCCAGCAGTATCTTCTATAGCAATAGCTACAAAAACTACTGCGACAATGGTTAACGATTACACAAACATAACCACACCCATACCACCAGTACAGAGTTACGGGTTTCCGATTCAAACCTCAACTCTACCTGCCACATCCGTGCCGTTTTGGGAGCCTCAACAGCAACGTACATCAGCCTTTTCACATCCAGAGCTTCCAAGGATAAATAACTTCCCCAAGTTACCACCAGTGAAAATTCCTAGGTTCAACGGAGATTATAGAGAGTGGAAATCTTTCATCGATATCTTTTCAAATGTCATCCACAATAACCCTCACCTTAGTAACGTTGAGAAGATGCAATATCTCATCTATCACTTAGAAGGAGATGCCAAAAGAGTAATTTCTCACCTGCAATTAAGTAGTAACAACTACAACACTGCCTTACAATTAATTAAGGCGAGGTTTAATAACACAAGGAAAATAATCACAACCTATGTGAACACGATAATAGACGCCAAAAAGACTGAGCATAGATGTCAGGAAGACATTATAATGTTATTTGACCTATTAAGGGAATGCTTAGAGGCATTAAAAAACCTGAATTGCAATACGGACGAATGGGGCCCTATAATTGTGTGCATAGCAATGAGGAAGCTAGATTCAGAAAGCCTTCGTTTATTTGAGGAAAGCCTCTCACATCCTCGTGAAATGCCATCTGTTCAAGAGTTGATAGAATTCCTAGAAAAAAGGTATCAAGTTTTGGACTGCATTAAAAGTTCAAAACAACCGAAATCAGATGTTTACACCATAAATTTAAAGAAAACATTCCACACTACATTCAAGAACGCATGTGTCGTATGCAGGAAGCTCACAATATCTATCAATGCGGAGAATTCAAGCTAATGGGAATTGAACAACGACACGTAGTGGTCAAACAAAACAATCTTTGTCTTAATTGTCTAGCACACAACAAGACAGAGAGGTGCAAATCAACCAAAACCTGCCTTTTTTGCAAAAAGAAGCACCATAGCTTATTACATCGAAACAGCGAAAAAGGGTTCAATTCCACTCAACCACCTACTACCACGGAAAAGAACAATCTAGCAGCTCACTTGACGACAAATGCATGTCAACATGGAAATGAATCGATATCCACAGCAAAGGATATCATGACCTTTCACACTAGTAACACCAGAATTACACACGTATTATTACCCACTGCTGTAGTGAGGTTAAGAAATGCATTTGGACAAATAGAGTCTTTTAGAGCACTGATAGATCCTGGTGCGCAGGTCTCTCTAATAACAGAAGAGGCTGTCCAAATCATGAAGCTCCAAAAGCATCCAATCAAAGCAACAATACTAGGAGTTGGGGAATCTGAGTCTGCCAAAATTTCCAGCAAGGTAAATATCAAGCTCCAACTCCGAAACAAACAAGACACTTACCTCTCAGTGGAAGCACTCGTCTTGTCCAAAGTAAACTCCTACCTTCCTGAAACTCACTTAAGTGGAATCAACATTAAGAGATACGAAAACATGGTATTGGCTGATCCAAATTTCAACAAACCAGGATCCATTGATTTGCTTCTCGGAGCTGACGTGTATGCTAACATTCTAATTGAAGGAGTCAAAACAGGACAACCAGCAGCCCAAAATACAAAATTAGGATGGATTGTTTTTGGCAGTATTCCAAATACCTGGCAGGAAACAACCAAACTCACAAGTCTTCTATCACTCGCAGAAATTCAAGAACAACTTGAAAAATTCTGGCAAATTGAAGACAGTACTCCAGTAATTCAAACCAATGACATATGCGAAGAACACTTCAGAAAAACGCATAAACGAGAAGAGGAAGGAAGATACGTGGTACGATTGCCTTTTAAAGATGATAAGGGACAGTTAGGCCAATCTAAAAATGTAGCCACTGCTCGCCTAATCCAAATGGAGAAGAAATTAAGCAAAAATCCAGACTTGCAAATTGAATACAACAACTTTTTGAAGGAATATCTGGCTTTG
The DNA here is from genome assembly GCA_963930735.1 of Dioctria linearis. NCBI lineage: Eukaryota > Metazoa > Arthropoda > Insecta > Diptera > Asilidae > Dioctria > Dioctria linearis. The sequence continues at coordinate 57,103,136 of OZ005744.1, forward strand.
GGGCATATGAGCCCAGCAAAACCATATAAGGGAGATGTATCTATGGTATATTACTTGCCACATCATGTTTAAAAAGGACAGCACTACTACCAAAACACGCATTGTATTTGATGCATCCTGCAAAACTGAATCTGGATATAGCCTTAACGACTTACTACACAGTGGGCCAAAGATTCAGCAGGATCTTACAGAATTACTTTTAAGATGGAGAAAACATCGGTACGTTTATACAGCCGATATTGAGAAAATGTTCAGGCAAATCAGCGTCGCTAAAGAGGATAGAGATTATCAAAGGATACTTTGGCGACAGCTACCAGGGGAGCCAATCCAAGAATTCACACTAAATACAGTAACATACGGAACTGGTCCTGCCTCATATATCGCAGTCAAAACTCTCAAGCAGCTGACAGAAGATGAAGGCACCCAGCTTCCTATTGGGCGGAAAGTTCTAAATTCCGACTTCTATATAGACGACATGTTAACAGGCGCAAACACAAAACAAGAAGCCCGTGAGTTACAAAGGCAAATAAATTTGTTACTAAAGAAAGGAGGATTCAATCTTAGAAAATGGACGTCGAATGATGAGGGACTTTTGAGTGATATCCCCGAAGATATAATGGAAAAGGGGATTCTTGAAATAAAGGAAGCTGACACAATAAAGGCTTTAGGAATTCATTGGAATCCCAAACGAGATGAACTGCAATTTAAACTGAAACTTGAAGGTTCCAATGCAACTCTGACAAAAAGAGCTATGCTATCTAAAATTGCCACCATATTCGATCCCTTAGGATGGCTGTCTCCTGTGACATTAACCGCAAGGTTAATAATGCAGGCTCTTTGGAGAACTGGCACAGATTGGGACGAACAGCCACCCTTTGAAATTGTTAAGGCTTGGAAGAACTTAGAAAGTGAACTGCATGAAATACAATCGCTTAGAATACCGCGCTGGATAAATTACCGTGTGGGTCAGCAATTGCAGCTTCACGGATTTTGTGATGCCTCGGAAAAGGGTTACGCAGCAGTCATATATTCTCGCACAACGGACTCATTCGGAAAAATCCATACGACCCTATTAACAGCCAAAACTAAGGTAGCATCGCTAAAACAAAAAATAACATTACCACGCATGGAACTTTGCGGTGCCTTGATGTTAGCACGACTACTCAAATCCACCATCACTACCTTTGGAATAAATTCGCCTACGGTATTTGCATGGTGCGACTCTGAAATAGTTTTGGCATGGATCACAAAGGACCCAAATACTCTTCACACTTTCGTTGCGAATAGGACATCGGAAATTCAAAGACTTTTCTTGACAAACATTTGGAAGCATGTCTCATCTCAAGAAAATCCAGCAGACGTGGCTTCGAGGGGTACTAATCCAAGTAAGCTCATTGCACACAGTACATGGTGGAAAGGCCCGCTTTGGCTTGCAAAATCACCAGAAGCTTGGCCTTCAAGGAAATTTAACATCCTAACGAATGAAGAAGTCAAAAGAACGATAAAGGTTCTACATACAGCAGTAAAATTCGCAGACATATCTAACTGCTCTACCTTAACTCATCAAGTAAGAATAATAGCATACTGTCAATGTTTCATCAACAACTGCGGGCTACCAAAGGCCCAAAGAAGGATTCAACATCTGTCCACAGAAGAATTAAGAATCTCTAAAACCTGCATAGTCAAAATTGTGCAGCAAGAATCGTTCTTTGAAGAAATAAACACCCTAAAACAGGGAAACCGGTTGAAGAATTCAAGCAAGCTACTTTCACTTCATCCATTTGTTGACCAAGAGGGAGTTCTAAGAGTAGGAGGTAGGATACAGAATGCCAACCTCTCAGCCGACGCAAAGCATCAAGTTCTACTTCCTCAGAACCACAATGTAACTAACCTCATCATTGACCATGCGCATCTCCAGACTCTACATGGCGGCACACAGCTTACTCTAAACTACCTAAGAATGCAATACTGGATAATAAATTCCAAAAGTAGGGTACAAGCCAGAATACATAGATGCATAACATGCTTGAGACATCGGCAGAACTCTACCCAGCAAACTCATGGGGAACCTACCAGCTGTAAGAATAATTCCTTCCCCACCATTCTCCCACTGTGGGGTTGATTATGCTGGACTCTTCCTAACAAAATTGCCAAAAGGAAGAGGCACTAAAACTATAAAGGGCTCTATCTCCCTATTTATATGTATGGTGACCAAAGCAGTTCACCTCGAATTAGTCAGTGATCTTACTACAGATGGCTTTCTGGCGGCATATAAAAGATTTGTTGCACGCCGGGGAAATTGCAGGGAAATATACAGTGACAATGGAACGAATTTTGTTGGCGCACGAAACAAAATGAACAAGGAGCTGAAGCTTGCAATTGATCACTCCACTAGACAAGCTGCAGAGGTTCTAGCAAATGACGGGACAGAGTGGAAGTTCACCCCACCTGGCAGCCCACATTTCGGGGGTCTCTGGGAGGCTGGTGTTAAATCAGTCAAAGGCCATCTCAAGCGGGTTCTAGGCGAAACACTGCTAACATACGAAGAATTTAGCACGATATTGTACCAAGTTGAGGCCTGTCTAAACTCAAGACCAATTTGCCAACAGTCGAGTGATCCCACAGACTTAGAACCATTAACACCAGGCCACTTTTTGATTGGTCGACCGATAATAGCACCACCAGAGCCTGATATAAGCAACACGCAGGTTCATCAGAGGTGGAAGTTAGTTACCAAACTACAGCAAGATATTTGGAATAGATGGTCCAATGGTGGTTCTTCAAAACCTATAAGAAGGATGAAAATCAACCCTCCTCATCTAGCACGCAGGCAGATTCTCAGCCTTCAATTCAGCAACAATTTGACAAGGTTCTTGCATCCGCCCGGCCCCCACATGTTCATCCCATGAACAATTAACAAGAATTGCTTACCATCATAATTAGAATCAATGCAATCATGACCTAAAAATAGCTTTCACAACATAAAGCGATTGCATTGATTCACAGTATAAAAAATCTTTACGTTTCTACATACATATGTACGAGCGGCTTTTCTTTGTTTTACCAGGTCAGTCAAAAAGCTGACCCGACATTTTTCTTTATTTTTAATCTATATTGAAATAATTCAACATAGCTCTGCTATGTAGAAATTATTTCTTTTTACAAAACAAAAGCTGACCATACATTTTTTTATTTTTTGATCTATGTTGAAATAATTCAACATAGCTCTGTAGAAATTATTTCTTTTTAAATATTTTGGTTATTATTGGCATGTTAGCATTTTTTCTTTATTATAAATAGCCTATAGCTTTAAATAAATAAATCGAGTATTATCAAGTACGTTGAGTGTTTCTTTACCAACTTCCCAAGCAACCCAGCGTTTATCCATCCCCCGCCAGTGGTAAGAGGATAAGCCAAGCCAAGTAAATTTAACTCAACACACTGTTGAGTTTCGGTACGTCGTTATATTAAACTTAATTCAACACACCGTGGAATTCTGTTCAATAATAAAACAAGTGAAAAAGCTAGAATTGGTCTAAGACCAATTCTTATGATACCCTAGATGAATGCCCGTATGAAATTTCGTATGGGTACCCATTTGAGCAATTTTGATTTTTGCAGTGGTTTTTCGCATATATTTCTAGAACGGTTCGTCGGACAGAAAAAATGATTATAACAAATTTTATAGGATTTCATATTCTGAAGAAGTTTTTAGTACAATAAAAATGTCTTGGACTGGTGGTTTTCACAGTATACATAAAAAACCTAATTTTTTATATGGCAACACCAAGAATGGGTTGCCCGATTTAGTACATTTTTGAAATTTTATTTGCTAGTACAATGAAAACACCATGTACCAAATTTCAGCTCTCTACGGCTACTCGTTCTCAGGCAGTGTTCAAATATATAACGGAAAACGATATTTTTGTATGGCAACCCCACGAAGGAGTTGCCCGATTTGTCTCATTTTCGAACTTAATTTTACTTTTTTTTTAAAATCCGTGTACAAAATTTCAGCTCTCTAATTGTACGCGTTCTTGAGTTATCGTGCGCACAGACGGACGGACGGACAGACGGACGGACGGACGGACGGACGGACGGACATGCAAAAATCAAAATAACTTTTAATATTATGCGTGGGTGTCCAATCCATTTTGCTCTACCATCATTATTTCGAGGTGTTACAAACGGAATGACGAACTTAGTATACCCCTTTAAATTTCATCTAGGGTATAAAAAGCTTACATTTAGACGCACCACATATCTATCCAAGAAAATCGTAGTACTGGAGCATGCTTGTAGTACCGGCTAATGCCGCTGGTCAAGACCGAATAACACATTTAGGATGTACTCAAACCACCTAGCGTTAGTGGCGCCATCTGCGGGTGAGAGTTAGAGATAAAAACTCTGGTCCAGAACCACCAAAATAGTTAGAATTTTCCGCGCACTTTTGTATGGAAAAAGTGATCCAGAATGAACATATCGTAACTACTTAAATAAAATAAATTTCATCGCACGTACAATTCTTTCTGACTAACGTCAGCATAAATCACAAAAGACACATATTCATGCACTTGTAAAATCCATACACTTGTAATTTCAAATTACAAAAAACCAAAACCTTTTCAATAAATTTCATGCTATAATTTCCAGTATTGTCTAACATTTCAAGGCCCTCCACATAAACTCAGTTCCAAGAGTTCAAGAGGAGTCGAATTTTAATCGAAAAGGCAGATAAGTCGCATGTTAAATACAAGCAGGCATAAGTTTCAGTTTCAAGGAGATCCGCCGCCGGTTCGGTTACTAGTTGATTATTCTAAATCGAAAAGCCTACAATTTTTGTACACGTTTGTAATCAGCGAAAATCTGTAACTTTTATTATAGTGTCTATTGAGTAATCTATTGTACTGTTTATCGAATCGATCAAAATATTAGTAATACACCTTTCGGCGAATAAATCTTATAATCAAAAGATAACGAAGAAGTTAAAATCTTTTATTTGATTTCCTCCCCGATCTCTCTTCGCAGCTCTTCTCTTCTCGAAGAAAGAACGGCAGCGAAGATATAACAGTAGAGTGGAAGAGTTTTGTCAAGTACTAATAAAAAAACAAGTAAGAAAGCTAGAATTGGTCTAAGACCAATTCTTATGATACGCTAGATACATATAGACCACTTTCTCAGCGATTTTATTACTTCAAGAAAAAACAATATATAAAACTGTTATATTTGTCTTTTACAAAATCTTTCCGCTCTTGCCATAAAAACGGAAATGACTTAAATATGCCGACTATAGATTCCGTGTTACTTTACTACAATGAACGAAAACTCGGTTTTAATGCGGCTTTCCAGGCAACCACCGATCTTGCCAAAGGAGAATTGCAGGGTATTAATTCAAAGTTCTCCGGCTGAACAAAGGAATCGGCATTTAAATATTCACCGCTCCTGTCAGCGAGAAGAGAGGATTTATACATGCAATAGGCTGATAGGTAAGTATAAATAGTTAAATTATGGAAGCTGGCAAGATACAAATAATATCGCAAGTAAAAGGCCCCTTCTAAAAATTAGTACTGTACAAATTTTAAATCGATTATTGGCTATAGTGTAATATTAATTTTGTAATAGTTACTCTCGGCATTTTACAATTTTCAACCGCAGTGCTTTATCAGTTGTTTTGAGAGAAGTATTTATGTTTTTAATTATTGCTTTTATAAAACAAGTTAATGTATGTTTTATTACAAAATCTTTATGTTGACAGCCTGGCCACTGCTTTACTTTAGATTGGATGGGTAGGATCCTTAAATATCGCATTAAAAGATATATAATTTTTTTTTAAATGATTTTTGAATTTATCACTATGCACTTTTCATGGACTTTTGAAACTATCTACTACATTATCTGGTGATTCAATATTTTTTTCATAACCCCGAATCATGGGAAATAAGTTTTCAATAGTATCCGTATTTGAATGTCCAGTCAAAATATACGCTTGCCAGACTTTTAAACCTTCCCATAGTATTTCAATTATACGTATTGTTGATATAAGATCATCAAAACGTGGCGGTCGTTTTATTCTGCCTGTACTAGTCCATGTTTTAATCCATGCTTTCAAATTAGCTAAATTTTGCAATACTTGCGTGCTGTACTCGGAAATAGCACATCATGCTGGATTTTTCGAAAATCGAATAACACTATTTAAGTTATGAAATAATGTAAAAATTTTTCCAATAAATGTGGCGTACTAGGAGCACATTCTCTTTCATTCTCGTCGAATAACTTCAGAAATGCTGTGGATAAAAAGTTCGTTGCTCCCTTTAGTGATGGTCATCTGTTAATTTTAACGTACCTCTAATGGTACAATTATCCATTTTATATACTTTCCGTAAAATTTCTCAAGTAGTATCATTTCGAAATAGATTATTAATTATAAATGTAGGGACTGAAAGTAGCCCATATAGTATAAACGCAACTAATCCACTGAACTGACGGCTACGGAATGGACAAGATGACAATAGAGAATCAGAAGGGACACTATCTATCGACAGACGAAAAAAACCAGATCCCAAATCATCCGCAACAATTATTACAGTATCCATTCAAATCGTATTATTAAATTGTTAGTATTTAATTCGAAGTAAATAAACTTAATTGAATTTATCACCAAGAGCGCGTTTTCTAAGAATCCCTATAAAATTTGGGGGCTCATGCGCGATCGGATCGGATCGGATGTGATGGACGGTGTCACAGCGGGGGATTCAACAAATTTCCAAATAGGAGTAACTAAAAGGAAAAGAGAACATTTAAGAACCCATTAAAGTTACAACTAATATTTCGACGTGGGAAAACGACGGCAAGTGATGAGAATCAGAATTTTCTGGAATTCTTTGCATTTCAATAAACGTGAGAAGTAACGAGGTAAATTTTATATAATTTAGTATAATTAGCTGGATAGCGATTACAACGATGATATTTGCGACGAAATAAAATTTTACCAAGAAGTGTGAAACGAGAATTCTAATTTAATATCTAAAAGAAGAAATGAATGATAGCATACCAGGGCACAAGTACATAGTAAAATACACGGAATTCAGACATGCAAAAGTGTTTTTATAAAACTCGTAATTCTAACAGCCAAAAAAAGCAAAGCGGTGAATATAGCTAATTGCCTATGTTTAGGCGCCCAATTAGTCTTTCAAAGCAGATGCATGGTTGAGTATTGCCTTAATTTTCTGAAAATTGTTTGCTGAACTATTTAGCATAAGTGTGAAGTCGAATTAATACAACAACACTATTGACTAACTCCATGCTGCATATGCTAGAATTTCAAAGTGCGACCTGCATATAATTAGTGACAGTAGATGCAAAGGAAGTAATTTTATCGCATCCCTTATCCAACGGGAAAGTGTTTTAGAACAAAGGCAACATAGTTTAGGGGCACAAAGAGCGGGTAAAGAAACACCACAGAGCAGGACATAGAAAGACAAAATAGATATGTTCAACCTACGATGTCTTTTCAAGGTGTATCTAATGCATTATCCGAGCTTTCGGGGAGCGATGATAATGATGTAAAAAATTGGATTCAAGACGTAGAGAGCGTGGTTACTCTTTTAAATTGGTCGCTTTTAGAAAAGTTATTGTATTCTCGAAGGCTTTTAACTGGGTCAGCGAAGTTAGCGGTGAGATCTCAATCTGATTTAAATTCGTGGCAAGAGTTGAAAAGGTTCCTAATAGACGAGTTTTCAGAAAGGATAAGTAGCGGCGACGTACACCGAAGACTAGCTAGTAGGAAGCAGTACAAGGGTGCACCAGCAAATTTTTTAAAGATGAGAGAACTCGGTGCTTAGGGCCATGTAGATGAAGATGTTATGTCTCCAACAGGGTTGTTATGATTTAAGTCATTTGATTTTAATCAGTGATTTAAATCACGATTAAAATCAAATGATTTTTTTTTAAAAATCACATGATTAAAATCATTTCTCTAATTATCTGCTTTGCTTCATTCCGCGTGTAAATGCGCCATCTATTACGATACACTGTATACGGTAAAACCAAAGATGATATAACATAAAGATGTCGCATAACTATGCTTCTACCACAAAATTTCTTGCTGGAATTTGTAGAGGAACCTGTACGACCCCGCCGGTTGTGGGCATTTAAAAATGCATAAAAATTCTAACAAAAATTTACCAGTAAATTTCTAAGAAAAAATCTAGGGTTCTGTAGATCAGGTCAGCCATGGCCACCACACCACACACCACCCATCAGCATTGCATGGTTCTTGCTGCGCCTACACTCATTCCTCTGGATGTTAAAAGATGTGGACGGACGCTACACGCTACCCATTCTGGCGGTTAGAACATAGATACAGCTCGTATTACACAATGAAAATCAAAGGAAATAACCTAGAGTGGTGCGGTAACATTGGTTTAATATTGCTCTCTTTACGTAAAAGCGGCAAATTTAGCGCGTGATTAGATACAAAGAGCAATAAATAAATAACAAATCTGATTAATTTCGACATATTTCATTTAACCAAAAAAAAAAACTGATTTAAATCAAAAAATCTGATTAATATCTTTATTTCTAATCCTTAAACTAATTATAAAAAGACTTAAGAGAAACCTTTGCTATGTGTCGGCTCGATGCTTAAGAGGAAGTGAGTCGCCATTCGCAAACGTCATCGCAGACATTACAATTATGTGCATTAAGATATGTCCCCATGAGCTGACTTAGTATTCTATCTGAAGATTTAGATAGCGTTTAGTGACATAACATATACTATAGACGGTATCAACGATGTGCAACAAAATAAATTCCTACTCTATGGAGCAACGAACTACAAAGATTTTAAATCCAAACTAGATATTTATCGTAGTTTCAGGGAGAGAAATCAGCCGATGAAGCATATTGAATCGACTCCTTTGCGAGTCAAAGGTATAGGCGAAATATGTTTTAATTGCGAACTGAAGGGACATAAGTCAAATGCTTGTAAAAAGCGAGCACTAGGACCAAATTATTTCAGCTGAATTTGGGCATAAGGCACTCTATTGTCCACATAAGCAGAGTCAGAGCAATTTTGCAACAAATTCAACTAATAACTCAGCAAGGAAAGATGTACTGTTAAACGCGAAAAAAGTATCCCTACATACATTTAAAAATATGCGGTATATTGTAGAGTGTATATTGTGGCAATTTAACTTACTTTTAGTCCCAGCAGGGTAATACCCCGCACAGCATGAAGCCAAAAGAAAAGATATCAAAATAGTTATCTAGAAGACAGCATGTGATCTTAAAGAAAAATCGGAACACAAAGTTTCACCAAACAGAGACAAAGCACAAGGACGGAAATAATTTTCTTTGTTTTTTTTCACAAATTAGTAATTAAAATTTTGTAACTAAGGTTGAAATTAGTAAAATTAATTTAATTAAAATTTGTCTTATTACAAGTAAATTTTTGCAATAGATGGCACAGTTAACAATTATTTTAGTACAATTGTCAATAAACTTGTAAAAACCCGAGATTTTTGTAAAAATAAAAAGAAGAAGATTCCCGCTTAAAAAGAGATTAAGACAAGATGCACTGAGAAAAACACGAAAAATAAACTTGTTTTTTTGCACACCAAAATCGAGTTTTCTTGAAGTATTTTCTCCGTGGGGTATTTAGAAGCAAGGTCGCACTGAATTTTTTTTCGATTTCGCATAACACGAAGTGGAGCATGGGCACGGGAAATCTTTGTCAGACATACTCGGCTTATCAAGGCCACACCCAATCAGCATTTTACGTCCCGGGTACGTAGCTGGTACAAAATGTACAACCGTCTAGAGGCAATGACTTGGATTAGGAACGCAGCGGGCACTTAACGGGTACGTGCCCGGTTCCAAAATGGGGAGTGATTTACAGATGGTGATTTATGTGTTTGCTTCGTGGCTAGAACTAATGCAGGAACGTTGCGATAACTTGCCCGATACGTTTCAGCATCGTCCCAAACACGCCACGAAGACTTTTTTACCAAATAACAAACTACCAAATTTGCAAATTGCATATGGATTGATTTTTTGATAATATAAATACCTATACATATAAATGATGGTTGATTTAAGCTTTCAAGTAGAAAGTTTCGTTTACTTTTTAAATACAAGATATTAAAATATGTACATGCCATATGTACTTCGATTAAAGAAAAATTAGTCGATATCTGTATCGATAAAATTGATGCGGAAGCAATTCGTCGTTCAACGTAAGGCCGATACCTCGAAAAAGTACAACGCCCCGCACATAAAATCAAATATGAAGCTTTTTATTTCAAAATAAATATTTAGCCATAAAACATTTTTGGTAAAATTCCCAAAAATCAATGACTAAAAAATCAAAAAAACTGCTAAATGTATCTTTTTAAATTTTCCCTTAAGCATTTTTTAGTTATTCTAATCTAATGCTTCCAATTTATACCGAATATAATGACAAAAGGGAGACAATTCATGTAAAAAAATATCTTCCATGAAAAAACACCACCTTATGGTCCCATTCACTAAATATAACCACTATACGGTCTTGGCTCAAAAAGTTTTCGTAGCTGGAACCATGATTTGCTAGTTTGAGGAGACAGCTACTTCAAAGCTCCCAGAATGCAATTTCATCATCCCAAAACGGAACTTTATTGTATACATATATCATAACCTTAAAGTCCCTGCCACAAAAGTGTGAAAATAAAACGGCCAAGTAAAGCTGTCAAAAGTCTATTACGAATATCGGCGTAGATGGAAGTTTGCAACATGGATTTTTTAAAAGTGGTAGCAACAAAGGATAAGAAAGATGTTTATTTTACTGCGGTACCCAATAAGTGAGAATCGAGTTCAATTTTATATTGGCCAGAGAACCTTAATCATTCGCAAAGGGAATTGTTACGCTCAAATGCAAAGAGTTGTCCTGAAAGTGAATGGAGTCAATTCCCTTGCATTTTAAATTCTCAAATATTCCTGCTTTTGCTGAAGAACTCAGAGTCGAAGAGCAACATCAGTTAAATGATTGTGCAGATACTGATGCCGAAAAAATGTGTGTCAATGAATGTTCCTATATTGTAACAGGATAGTAGCACTTAGTTTGTAGTAACACGCCTAAAAGTTATCTACACTATAAAGCCTCCCGTGAGAGTTTCTGCCACCAAGAAGATTTTTTCAACCAATTGGGAATCATAAAGTACCAATTGAAGGTGACACAAGCTACGTCGCCACTAAAAAGGCCACTATAAATACTTCTACTATAAAGTAGCAGAGAATAGTTGTTAGAACGTCGCTACATCTTTGCAATGCTTCCTTCGGAGGCATTAGCCTTTAGGTAGACAAATAAAGGTCCCTGGGATGATTTGGGAACCTCTTGAGGAACTTGTTCCACGCCGGACTGAAAAATAGCTTACCGAAGTGGCGTTTTGGTTCCAAATACTACAGAATGTGTTTACAAGTAGGCCATCTATACTGAAGTTAGTAATTTAGTCACTGTAACGCTATAGAAATTTTCTTTATGTCCCAGTCCACCTTAACTTAGTTGTTGCCGGCTTAAATGCTGTTTGGGCACGGTCCTTAAATTTCTGATTACGGGACCACACGACATAAGCAACATAGTTTCACGCAAAACAGCATAATTTCACACCTGAACGAGTCTACCCAATTCACTGGAGGTACAAATCTAATTTTTGTGACACATACCTTGTGCTCAAACAGTATACGAGGTAAGACTCTGAAACAGCGCGGCACCACACATCTTTCCAAGATTCGCCCATCCATCGCCGTCTTTATGTTTCAGGCCGTGACATCGAATTCTTTGAATGTATTAGAGTAGTACGATTTCGTACTTCTCTTAGCAATTGTTCTTATGGAAAAATCCATTACTTTCAACTTCAAGCTTCTGCACAATGTAAATAAGCCTCCGTACTAAAAGTTTTATTCAGGAATTTTGTTATTTAATTCCTTGTGCATTTACCAGCATACAAATCTAAGTACTTTCTTTAAGAAAATTGTTTATATTTTATTATTCAAACATAACACTACACATAAAAGTGAATTCTGTTGCCTTCATACCGCAAATCACACTAGGAAGCAATCAGAGCATTGTGCTTGCCTAGAGTTATATGAAAAAAATAAGTCTTTCAATGTTTAACACACAGTAACTTCTTAAGTATAATAAAGACAAAAAGACAATGTTAACCATTTTTTTATATTATCCCGTGATGCTTCTATCAGTTTAAAAATATTTCCAACATTCCATATCAAATAATTCAGTTTTTTCATTTCAGACATGACTCAAAGTATTTTTTTAATTAATGAATCGGCAGAGGTACACATTCGCCTCATGTTTTCACAAGCTGCGCTTGCTCACTGCGCTGTGAATCGAACGGACGGCAACGGTTTTCTGTGCTTAACTCTTTATAACTTTTAAATTATAATTCAAAGATAATTAAAATGTTAGCCTATTTTATAGGAAAATTTGTTACCTTTATGGTAGTATAATTTATGCCTTAGGTTTTTATACATTTTCGAAAGAAAATTAGTTTCAAACAAAAGTAGATCTAATTTAACAACTATTTGCTCCCACTTTGAAGTGAGCTTTCATTTCTCTGTGAGAAAACACACAGAGAAATGAAAACGGGCAAGATGTTATAACTTCGAAAGATTCGACGTTCGACAATTTATCGATAGTCGGTATGTTGTAACACTTTCGACAGGCGATAATTTCGATAGAATATCACTGAGTTTTGCTGAGAGTGATAGTGCAACGGAAGATTAAAAAATGTATGTAAATTTAAGAAATTAGGTTTATTTGGCCCATTTTTTAAATTTATTCAATATATGTAAATGATTTTACATATTAATTGTATAGATTCTGCAAACTTGAAGTTATAAAACTTGTAAGAATATTTCTTGAATTCAAGGCAGTACCGACATTTGTTTAGGCATATCCATAACATAATACCGCTGCCTTAAATATTTTCTTTTGTCTCTGTAATTAATTATTTCTTCGTCATTTTCATTATCCTTCACAAATAAAGAAAATGCGGCTTGAAAAATTCATAAATTCCAATTTTATTATTATTAAAATTTATCAACAACTAGAAAAAGAATCTATAAATGTAATTTTTGCTAGGGGAAAAAATTCGGAAATAGTTTCGAAACAACAAAAATCGCATGTCGAACGAAAATCTTATAGCATGCCGCCAGATCGAAATCTTCGCTGCGATGATCACTTTCGATGCGAAGTTATAACATGTCGCCACTGGTATGACGGCAACAGGATTCAATGCATTTTCTCATTTTTATGTGTAGTGTTATGTTTGAGAAATAAAATATAAACAATTTTCTTAAGTTCAACCATAGGTGTTCTTGGGTTACTTACACCAAATGATAGTTCATCTTGATTGACAGTATTCATTTTGATAGATAGTATATAGTTATGTCCAATCTCAAGTTATGCATCTAGCTTGATGTATATAGTAATGTATATAGTTATGCTTAGTCTTAAATTCAACCATAAGTGTTCTTTGGTTACCTACACTAAAAGGTAATCCTTTTTGTTTGATAGTGTGTTTATGTTTATGTTATGTTTAATCTCTAGTCCAACCATATGTGTTCTTTGGTTACCTACACTAGTTGGTAATTCATTTTCTTTAATGTACATAGTTAAGTTTAAGCCTAAGTTATCTTTAAGTGCTCAGTGTTAACTAGTTGCTTATACTAGGTATACTAGTTAGTCGCCACGACCTGCTGTTTTTCTATCTTTATATATCTATTTTCTGGTAATATGTAATATCATATAGCAAAATCATACTACAAATCATACTACAATTTTTGTGTTCTTGCTTTTGTTTTTATTGTTTTCATTCTTATTAATTTGCTATGGAATTATAATTTTTCTTTTGCTACTCTAACGCTTCTCCTTGCTACTATAGTTGCTCTAAGCCTCCAATGCTTTCCTCTTAATTGTTTGTGTTTAATTTGGCTAATATATACATGTTTGTATCTACTATGTATGTAACTGGCTAAGATGTGCCCAACGCTCAGCGTGCTTTTGGCACGGGTGCACAAATAAATAAATGTTTATGTTTATGTTGAAGTACTAAGATTTTTACAAGGAATTAAATAACCAAATTCCTTAATAAAACTTTTAGTACGGGGGCTTATTTACATTGTGGAGAAGATTGAAGTTGAAAGTAATGCATTTTTCCATAACAACAAATGCTAAGACAAGTGCGAGATCGTACCACTCTAATACTTTTGCAAGTAGCAAAATCGTTTTGTGTCACGGCCTAGAACATAAAGATGGCAATGGCCAAAATCCTCGAAAATACTTCACAAGCCATGAAACAGACTTCCTCCCTACCACATGCGAGGCCGAACGTAGTCCTTACATTCTAAAATATTTGCAGTGTTCTTATGTAAAAGTGACAAAAGTTTGATATGAATAGCTTCATACAGAAAAATGGCGTTCTGTAATCTTAAGCTTGCTTTGTTATCTTCCGAAACGTAATAAAATTTTCATACCTTTCCTAACAAAATTATTTAAAAAAATTATCTTTACCAAATGACCACGATTCCTCAAACAAAAATTCTCAGCTAGTAATCATTGTAATGGCGCTGTGCCGTGATAGCATGCCATGGGCTGATGATATCGAATGTAGCCGCCTATAGTTTCGGACTACGGCAGCATATACAAACATGCAATTATCACTCAGCTGAGAGGTATTGAGAGTAAAATGGTGAGGTTACTTGTTAATCAAAACTATTTTATTATTTTGTTAGACAAGATATATAGTAATTGTAGCCTTTGGGATGGTAAGGTACCAAGCTGTAAATCACTAGAAGACTATTATCCTTTATGGATAGTAGGTTAGGCTCTATGGCATATATAAAGCCAATGTTTAGCACTTTTCTATAAGTATCAATATAGAACATTTTAGAAAACGGACTAATCACGCACACATATAGATTTCTGTTTCATGGCTTGGGAAGTATTTTCAAGGGCTTTGCAATGGCCCATCAAATCACACTAAGTTAAGGATTCCAAATTATTTTACTACTAACAAACGTGGACATAACCATAAAATAAGCGCTACAACGAAGTTTCGCCAAGAAAGGTTACGAAGTTTCACATAACCTATAGTGGCACACGTACACACAACATAAAGGATAGACACCCAGGCAGACACGATTTGTCGGACCTGATCTCCACTAACCAACACCAAATCACGGTACACACTCGTCAACGTAAAATTATACATAATAGACACTCCAATTTTTCTAAAAAGCCAACCCAGGGCACGTTAGCACATATACCGCACTTTGGTACTGCTAAATAACACTGCTTAACATCTCTCGAATTCCGCGGAATACACACGCGAGCATCGCGCGAGTTACATGCGTAGCATAGTTACCCTTTGCTTAATAAATCATTCACCATAGTGACAGTTGTTATGGCCCAATATACGGAAGATTCTTCCAGCAGCCAAATACATCACAGGGAAATAATCAGCAATTGCTAAACAATAACCTCGCATGGTATTGTTCTGCAACTGCGGGTTGTTTTGCTGATTAGCCCAACAGCTGGCTGCGATGAGCGCTTAGTGGAGTAATCGATGATTACGATAATAATTTACCTCGCATGGTAATTATTATGTAAGGCGATTGTTTACTACTAAGCGACTCAGGTGCTGCAACCGGTACAACAAACGACAAGGTTGTTGTCGTTTGTTTACATCCGCGTTGCAAGTAAAAGTTTGCTTCCGAATATCGGACATAAAAAGACTTGTGACTGGTCTGGCGAGCGCTGTTTTTAGTTAACAGTCGCGGGTTAACTTTGTCATCGCAGTATCATGTTTCGGTTCGGATTAGTTGTAAAGTATTAAGATAGGTCAGTCAGTGTTGTGCAAAATAAAGCTTTCTGTTTAAAGTAATTCGTGTGTATTGATTTATGGGAGAAGTTTTTCATAGTGTGATTGGTTTGGGACACGACAATTTGGCGCAGCCGGTAAAAAAAGGTATAGTGATTTTTTAAATTGAAGAATATTTTTTGTGGGAGTAATGCTTTTTTAGCTGTTCCATTTTTTTTATTTTGTGGGAGTAATGCTGTTTTAGCTGCTCCTTTTTTTATTTTGTGGGAATAATGCCTTTTTAGCTGCTCCATATTTTCTTATTTTGTGGGGTAATGCTTTTTTAACTGCTCCACTTTTTTTATTTTGTGAGAGTAATGCTTTTTAGCTGCTCCATTTTTTTTTGTATTTTATGGGAGTTAATGCTTTTTAGCTGCTCCATTTTTTTTTAATTGTGGGAGTTAACGCTTTTTTTTACCTGCTCCATTTACTTTTCAGCCTAAAGTAATTGATTGAGCTTAGGATAACGCTTCTTTCTTTCAGATAAAAAGTGTTTAAGTTAAAATAAAATAATTTTGAAAGGTGCAATATTTTTAAGAAAATTGTAATAGATGTGTGTTAGTTACGTGAGAATTAGCAATTTTTTCAACGTAGCGTTCGGTTTAGGCGTTGATGATACGCGCGTCTATTTAATTTATCGGGTTAGTTGTTTTACTGGAGTACTTTTTATGGAAATAATCTTGGATTCAAGTAGATTATGGTTTGTTGTATCTGAGTAAGGAAGAATAAAAATTTAGAGAAAGCATGTTTGTGAGCATAATAGCTGAATTCAGAGTAATTGAGTGTGGTAATTATGTTATAGTTTTGAATGTTTAGCGTTAGATACGAGTGTGTATTGTTATTCGTCTATGAAAGATATGAGTGTTGCGAAACATCTTTTCTAGAGTAAGTTGTATAAAATTTGCTGTTCCATGTATATGAAGTATATACATTAGAAGTTATTTCATCTAAAGTGAAATTTTGAAGTAACTATAATTAAGAAATCCAGTAAGAAAACAAGAGGAATCAAAATAGATAGAAAATCACCAACTGTGTACAAGATGGCAGATTCGTACGGGAAGATTATGGACCTGGTTTCTAAATATGTGCCGATGTTTTCAGGAGAAAGGTCACCGAAGTTGGCAAAGGAAGTATTTCGATTCCTTAGTTGCAGCAAAGACTTGCACAACCGTCTAGAATTAGCAGAGCAAAGCATTTTTATTAAATGCATAAAGTACAGCTTATCCCATGACGCTTATTTCCTAATAAGTTCACAGGATCCAAAGGACTTTGCATCTTTGCACAGGCGATTAAGACAGCTTACATCCCACGGAAATCTTTCAGTGCGTTACGCACTGAAGTATTACCATGTAGGCAGAGGCCCGGTGAAGATATTAGAGAGTTTGCGGATTGGATGGTGGAGATACTGGATCATATTAAGTCTTCGGTATCAGCTAAATATCCAAAGATGGATGGAGGCTTGATAGCCGAGTTGGAGACTGACGCAGTAACAAATTCCGAACCCGGTGTATGCAGTCAAGCCACTCGGTTTTACCTAACCGGAAAAAAGGTTTGGTACATTGGAAGAAGTTCAAGAAGAATCTCTTTACTTCGAAAGATATTCAAAAAGGCTTGAAGCTATGGCGCCAGGAGTATGGGAAAAAGTACCACAATACTTCAGCGGTACACCGCAGGAAAGCTGGAAGGCTGGAAATGTTATCAGAGTAAGGTAGAAACAATGCCAAAAGCAATTTGAAGTAGTACAAATTTAGTGGGGGCTATGTCCCTACTATGAATAAGCGTTGTGTGTGTCTTGACAAGTCATGAGCTACTACGTCTGGACGACTGTTCTATCTGCGGCCCGCTAAGTAGCAGGGACACAAGGCGTAAACTCGTTAAAAACGGGTTTAAGTGTTGAGCAGTAGATGCGATCTCCTCTGGGGGATTTGAGGATATCCAAGCAGATACTCGCAGTATAGATGAAATCTTGTAAGGTAGAAGGTGTTGCCCCTTCTAGAAGATTTGTGACTATCTAACCAGATATCCGCCGTATAAGATGCAATCTTGATAAGGTAGAAGGTATTGATATAGTAGGTGTTGTTTCTTCTTGCAGATCGTAGGGTAGACTTTAGTGCTGTAAGCATGTCGGCGATAAGACTCAGATATAGTCTAACTCGTCGCTTCCCACAAAAGTCTGCCGAATGAGTTACACTTGGTCTGAAATATAGAGAAAAACGGTCTCGTAGTGAACGGGTAGAGAGCTGTTCACGACTGGTCCTGACGGTCCCTATGACGGTCAGTCGTGTGAATTTTCTGTGGTTGAGGCCAGTCGAAGTCAGTCTAAGTTAGGTCAATGTTAATCTGCCGACTGGCGCTCTTCGAACTCGACAGCTACAGGCCTTAGTTGTATGCCCTGCACCAGAGTTGAAGTAGTGCTATGTGCCCTGGCGTACGAATAGTTCTTGATGGGTAGCTAAAGGTACTCACTGGCATAGAACAGGAACACCTAGGCTGAAAGCAAAGCAATATATAAATCGCCCCAAGGGCGGAGGCATGGATGAAACGGCAGCGGTGTTCGCCCTCCAATTTCTCTTGAGGTTATGTGCTACCGTAGAATCCGTAATGATAGAAGCAGGAGGTCTTCTGCGGTTGAGCAGCGGCTATGTCAACAGTCAAGCGAAACCTTCCTCTGTTCACTCAATGCGTAAGAGGGGCTACTTCGGTGGAGAGATAATAATTGCTGTGAATGGTAAATAAAAATTCCTCTTGTTTGGCTTCGATTATTTTATTTTATTCTTCGAAGTTGTTCTCCCAATCTTAACTTACAGCAGAATCACAATTTCTTATTTTTCTTAAATCTAAACAAAAATCACAGCCTACTTAGCTAAGGTTCTCTGCATTCAGCGAGGTATTATTAAAGTGAATTTAGGACAGTGATTTACCAGGTTTATAAGATGGCTTGACCGGAGTTTGGAAATAACGGAGTCAGATCAGCCACGTCGCCATATATACTCCCCTGCCAGCGAAACCTTGGGTTTCAGCCCTACAAAAACGTTGTGGAGGTCTTGTGATTCGTCCAGCTCGAGTAGTCCGCACAAGCTGGAACGTCTGGTGAGAACCTGATATGCCGTGAAGGTGCGCTCGACGCAGATGTTGCCGTATCTTGTAATGTTGATGTACCGCTAAAGTCGTCCAACGCAGCTTAGTGGTATCTTTCTCGATGCTGGTGCACCGGACAACCTACAGACGTTGACTGAATTTGACCTTCGTCAGACACTTCGCGAGCTGCAAAGCAGGGTTTCAAGCGATCGATTGAGATGTTAACCTCCCTGCTTTTGGCCCTGAGGGTGAAGAAATGCTTCGTGCTTTTCACAATTTCAAAAGGCCCTTCATAAGGTGATTGAAGTTACGACCTTACTGCGTCAGTTCTAAGAAACACGTGGGAGCACTTATCAAGTTCCTTAAATTTGAAGGTGGATTGCCGAGAGTGGTTCGACGCAGGAACGGGTCTGACGTCAGTGAAGATGTTTCGAAGTGACACAACGAATTGATTTTGAGGTCTATACTGCGAGTTTTGGAGAAAGTCGCCAGGGATGCGCAAGCTTTCGCCGTACATGAGTTCCGCAGGGGTAGCGAGGAATTCCTCCCTAAAAGTGGTTCGCAAACCTAGCAATACAAATGACAAGATCTTTGTCCAAGTCTTCTCCTGGTATGCCATTAAACAAGCTTTGAGTGTTCGGTTCCATCTTTTCAAAAATCCGTTAGCCTGAGGATGATAGGCAGTAGTTCTGTTACGATGGAATCCTAATAATTTTGAAAGTTCTGCAAACAGCGAGGATTCGAACTGTGCCCCTTAATTTGTAACGATAGTCCTGGGAACACCAAAGCGCGCTATCCAAACTTGACAGAGTGCGGTTGCGACTGTCTCTGCACTAATGTCAACGATGGAAATGGCTTCTGGCCATCTAGTGAACCTGTCCATGATTGTGGGGCAATATCTGAAATTTTGCGAAGGTGGCATAGGGCCGATATGTCTATGTGAATAGTTTGAAAACGTCCAGAGCACTCGTGGAATGAGCCCAAATGGCTTTTACCGTGTCTGGAAACCTTACTACGCTGACAAGCTAAGCAGGACGGTGCCCAGATGCCCACGAGTTGACATCCTTATTTATGGACGACCAGAAGTATCTTGACGTGACCAGTTTGTTGGTTGTACGGATGCTCGGATGGGATAAATTGTGCACGGTTCTGAACACTTGAGCTCTGAAGGCTTGAGCGGAAAATCGGAAATTTTTCAAATTTATATTGAGAATTTTGAAGCATTTGCTGAAATTCCGAAACTTGAGATTGCGCTTCAGCCATAGCTTCGAAATCGATTGCGCCGGGAAGCTGAATTTCATCAACTCTCGACAGAGCATCGGCCACGACGTTATCTTTTCCAGACACATGTCTGATATCAGTAGTAAACTGACCTATGAAATCCAAGTGGCGTAATTGTCGAGGCGAAAACTTCTCTGGATTTTGTTGAAAAGCGTATTGTAAAGGTTTGTGGTCCGTGTACAGCGTGAACGTAGAACCCTCAAGTAAGTATTTGCAATATTTTATGCTTCTGTAAGCCGCTAGTAACTCTCTATCATAAGTTCTATACTGTTGCTGAGTGTTGTTCAGCTTGACGGAGTAAAATCCCAAAGGTTGCCAGTTATTATCGACTTTCTGCTGAATCGCAGCTACAATGGTAGTATCCGAAGCGTCTACCCATAATGACAATTCCGCTGATGCCACAGGAAAAGCGAGAAGTGCAGTTTGAGCCAGTTGAGCTTTAGCGAGTGCGAGGGATTCCATTGCCTAGTTAGACCAATCAATGCGTTTAGCGCCGTTTTTTTGAACCGGACAGATAGCTGTTTAACCTAGGATGATGTGCTTTTGCGTGGGGCAAGAAACGGTGATAGAAATTTATTATGCCCAGAAAGCGTCGTAATTGTTTTACATTTTCCGGAATTTTAAATTTGGAAATTGCTTCCACACGATCGGCAGCTGGTTTGATGCGTTGTGGTGTAATCAAATGACCCAAAAATTTGACCTGTGTCTGCCCAGTATGGGTCTGGGGATATCCGCTATCACAAATTGCCAAGGAAAAGACCTTCGTAGACCCAAGTCCAATGACAGTAATTTTCTACCAAACGTACTGATAGGGGAGGAATTCGCCGCTACCAACTGCAAATTCGAATTTGAAAAACGATGGAAGATGTGTCAATCAGGAAACCTTTTTTTGAAGACCTGTCGAAAATGTAAAGACGACTTCTTTGCATGCCGGCTCCACCCGTCGTTAATGGCGGAGGGCATATTAGTTTGGGTACTCATTTTAAGATAAAACGTTTTGAGAGGTTGAATTTAGACCACTCCCTTTAAATTTGCAAGGAGCAATATATTTCTTTGCTTTGGTTACGAATTTACGGTGATACCAATTGAAACTTTGACCTGTGTCGATAGAAGAATGCTGAGAAGACGGTCGGTTCCTGGAGCCACTTCTTGAAGTGCTTTGTCTAACAGGATTGCGGCGTGTAAGCGACTTCTCAAACATGTGGCGAGGTTGCTTAATTTTCGTTCCAAATCGAATAGTGACCTTTGTGTGCTGCCTGAGGGAGAATTTACTGAGAATATTTCCGCTTTAGGACCCACCTCGGCTATCTTATCTGCACATGTTGCCAACACTTCAAGTGGATTGCAGGCCAGATCGCCTGCATATTTGTCGGCAATCGCTGAAGCCAAAGTGACTTCAATATCGCCTCATTAAGTTGACCATTACTGAGTGCCCGCATCTCACGCAGTAGTTGTGAGGGTTATGCGTCACCCAGTGTAAGCTCAGTAAGGAGTTGTTTCAACTTTTGGTTAGTACTTCCAGAAAGCCTAGAGATTAACGTCTCTTTGATAGTACTGTATTTGTCTACTGTCGGTAGTGTAGGCAGAATGTCACTTACGAGTCGAGCGACATCCGCGTCGAGCGCCTCAACGACGTGGTAAAACTTAGTAGTATCTGGATTGATACGGCCAAGCTGAACTGAGCCTCAAGCTGAAGGAACCACAGATCAGCATCATTTTTCCAAAAGGGGGTTGTCTTAACAGACACAGCACCCAACATCGCCGAATTAATTGAATTGGCTGGCATTGGATTTGTTCGGATAACTACTGGTAGGAGAGTCCATGCTGGTGTTTGTCTGACTGTTTGGCTCAGTCATTTCACAACGATAGACTATTGAAATCACAAAGACGTTATTGCACAACAAAAATTGAGGGAATTTTCAAATGCGGATTAAACTACGCAACGTAAGGGATTGTAGTGTATAACGTCGTGTTGTATATCTAAAATTGCCTTAAATAGGTAATCTAGGAAAAAAATAATAATTATAACTTATTTAATTTCATGCATAAGTATAAGCTAATCATGCTTAAAACATGGTGAGCTTATATCTCTGCAAAGCGAAAAAATTGCCATCAGCAATTTCGTGACATTCCTTTGCATAAAATCAAAATATTTTCCCACAAAACGACTTGGGAAAAACAAAAGTTTTAAGTTTCATCCCAAATCGTTTCATTAGAAAAAAAAGCCCCGCGACAAATCTTACCTTCAGTAAGAGTTGCCGTAAATACGATATCTATGTACATATATACATAAATACATATCGGAGCATAAAATTTTACGTCGGTGAAGACTGAAACGATCAAGTCTTCACCGAAAAACAGCTCTAATCAGCGAATTGTCGCGAGCTGCATACATTGTGATCGCAACAATGTATGCACGATAGCAAGACGATGGTTCGATATTTATGAAAATATCAAACTTCAATTCAACCATCGTCCGTCGCGATAATTCTGAGCATGTTTAAACATGTCCAGCGGCAAACAATTTTCTCAGGATAGGAATGTTAATTAAGCACTTTTCTCGGGATTTGAAAAATCAAGTCTTGAACAGTCAGTTTTTTTAGCAGTCAATTTCAAGACGTAAAAGCGGCCGGTTTTCTTGTTTTGGCAGTTTTTGTTCAAGAAGATTAACGGTTGGAGTTTTTTGACAAAAGGGGAAGAGAGAACGGTTCGGTTGCTCACGGGAGTCTGTGCCCGAAAAACTGTGAAAATAACGATAAGTAAAAGATTGTTACGGAAAAAGTTTGTGAATTATTTAGAGGAAAAATTGTGAAAATGGCGATAAGTAAAAGGTTGTTACGGAAAAGTTTGTGAATAATTAAGAGGAAAAATATACATATATAGAAAGAAAAAGTGCGTGCGTTGTTTTGTAATCGACGTTTCCTGAACCAACGTGGAGTGATCGCCTGTGGCAAAGGTGAGTCCCGAAATTATATAACAAATTGGCGCAGCCGGTAGCATGGTGGAAGCCTGATTTCTAAAAGTCAAAATAGAAAGGCACAAGAGCTTTAAAATCCGCTATCCTGTGGACCTAAAGGCTTCCCTTGACGACGCCACTCAGGCCAAGTCACCCCCAACACTCGGGTAGATACCTTCTCTAGGCGCCTCTGCTCCAGGCGGGCAAGCGTTCACCCCAATTAGTGTACAGGCACCACCGAGGGATATTAGTGAACAGTCCACAGAAGGAAGAGGCGAAATCTTTCAAACTCCCCCAGAAGGACGTATACAGATCAGCCAGGACACAGCACGATATGTAGCCTGAATTTTCAACCAAGCAGACGACCAAACGCTAGCAGTCAATGATCCGGAGTCGAAGAGGAAATCGAAGACGGCTCATAAGCCCCCTTTTCAACTAGATCCAGCTACAAACCTTCATTGGCTGCTGCAAACAAACTATGCAGTGCCTAAATAATGAAGAAAAAGTGTCTTTCATTCAGGTTCTTCCCACAAGACTCAGAGGTGACGCATACCAATTATTCGCTTCAGACGTCCCTGCTTCAGAAGTAGAGGAACGTCTAAATAGAACATACCTCCCCGTGAGCCATATCAGGAGCTGGTGAACAAATTAATTACCACCAGACAAAACCCGCTAGAATCTCTCTGTTAAATCCCAATATGGGTTTAATTATAAAATTCGGGGAGGTGCCGGTTGGAAGGATAAGACTGAAAAAATTATGGTTTTGGTATGTCAATATTCAATTTTTATTCCTCACAACTGATTTCTTAACCTAGATCTTATCGCTACTTAATCCAAATGATACAATAATAATTCAACCAAAAATCAAAAAAAATAAATGAAATAATAATCAAAAAATCAAAAGAATAATTGAAATAATAATCAAAAAATCAAAAGAATAAATGAAATAATAATCAAAAAATCAAAAGTTCAAAATAAAAATTTCAAAGTTCTATGGTCGAAATGGCGTTTTAATTAATCCAGTGCTTGGATGCTGGATTTTCACCCTGAAAAATAGAATTGTCGATTAGTGTTACTTCTATTAGAAATGGGTAGTAATATGAGCTTCACTTGATCTGCTCATATGAAAAAACGTTAGGCTTCAAATATTCTGCATGCTAATAAAGCTGAAAAAATAAAATAATTAAATACAGATTAGTATCTTGGGTTCAAATTTCTCCCTTAGATTTTGTTAAACAAGACTTAATTTCGGTTTAACACTGCCGATCTGTCTTTGCGACTGCTCAAAATGCGAGTGATCTGACATTCCCAGCAGCTCGCTATTTATAGGCAGAAACACAATAGAAATTGTGTCTGCCGGTGGCGTTGCCAATGACGCCCGCGTCATTTTGCGAATTTGGTCCCTAAATGTCGTCATCGTGTGAATTTTCATGCGTTTGGTCCAAAAATGGTGTCACCATAGTTTTAATCGGAATATGTACTGACAGCTGCCATTTTGATTTTGTCAAATCAAAAGTTTCATCGCAGCTGTTAGATGGAGGTAAGTTTGACATGTTTTGAATATTTATTTATATATTTATTAATAATATGTTTTTATTTTAAGATTTTTTGGTCCCTTAGGATGGCGAAACATTGTGGGATGATTTAATTCATGAGATGTAGCGTAAGTATAGTTTTAATTAGAGTCTCAGATCGTGAATGATCTGAGACTTTTATTTGTTGATTATTTTTATGAGTGCCTTTTTTGTTTATTTTTTAGCTGCTGCGGCACCGTGGGAAAATATCATCGTGGGAAATTTAATTGGTGAGTTGTTTAATTTAATTAATTTGTGGTCCGCGACGGAACACTCTTACTGTTTTCATTACAAGATTGAAATAGTTGTTGACGATTCGCAACGAGGCAGCGACACAGAAGTATGGAGCTGAGGCAGTCCCTGCTGTGAAAACACATCTGATGGATTTTGCCAAAAACGCTTTGAAAAGTGGAGTAACTAACCCACACCTGTGTCAATATTTGCTCACGCAGGGAGAAGGTGATTTGGAAGCACTAATACAAAAAGCCCTGGACATGGAGAAATTACAACAAAGTGCTACATTAGTCCAGACTCCTCTGGTACAAGCTCCTCCAATGGCTCCAGTAGACCCCGATTTACGAGTGAGAGCTTACTATAGAGCTCCCTACTATCAAATGCCATCCACATCTATGTTCGCATCACCTCGGGCTCCAAATCCAAATCAGTTTTCACGAAATGTGAATAATCCAGGTTCACCACAGTCACGACAAAGACCATTTACAAACACTGATGCCAGAAAATCGGACACAGATACACTAGTCCGTAACATCACGTGTAATTTCTGCCAGCGAAAGGGTCACACATACACAGATTGCCTTAAGCGCCAGAACGCCCCTTTCTGCTCAAACTGCAAAATCTATGGACATGACGTCCGTGATTGCAGAAAAACACAACAAACACAACAGATTGTTCCTCCACGCCTCCCCAATAGATCTACACAGGACCAACACAACACAAAAAGTCCTCAAGTCTTCAACATAAGACTCAAATGCACCTCTTGTGGTCGCCGAGGACAGGCAGACGAAGATTGCCACCAAAAGAAAAAAATGGGAAGCCCGGACCCAAAGCTCGCCGGCTCGACTTTAAACCCACAACGCAAATCAAAAGGGTCACCCAAGCGCCCGTATCCGGTATCCCTACAGTGAAACTACCGCTGGACATAAGCCTTAACGGACATACAAAACTAGTAGTGGACACTGGCGCTGAGGTTAGTATTATTAAGAAAAGAGGAATTAAAGACCGCAAAATAATTAACTCCAATGAGGCATGCACTTTACCGACCCCTTTTGGAACCGAAAAGACATTGGGAAATTGCAAGGAAAACTTCAATTTTAAAAATAAAATTCCCTGCAAGTTTCAGGTGGTACAAACCTGCCAGGTCTTTCCGATGACGGCCTATTAGGAAACGATTTCCTATCAAACATTTGTAATGTTGAAGGCCCAAATAAAGCACTTAAGTTTTCTTGTACGGAAACCAACTCCGAAGAGTTTACTGTGCCCTTGTCATACAAAACGGACAAGCTGTACTCCAGAAAAGCAGTCGAAGTGAGATCACTGGTTGAAAATATGGAACCTAAACAGGTTAAGCTACCTACATGCAGTGTCTCCAAGGCATCTCAAAAGAGTAATGCTGGTTGTCAGGTCCAACAAGAGCCGACGGAGTGCGAAAAGAGCTGTCTGGGTGATCAAGAAACCAACGAAATGAGGCAGCAGTTGCTTACCTTAGAAGAACCAATATGCATACCTGCTAGGCTACAAATTATCACCAAAGTCCCGTTGCGAGTGAAGAAAGGATGCTCTGTCTATCAAAAGAGATAGGGTATGGAGGCTTCCTGGCCAACAGTTTACTCCCTACTGGGAAAGAAACAGTGCTAGTCGCGATACTCAACGTTAACAAATTCCAATTAGTCATCAAGAGGTTATTATTACAACTGCTCCCCATACATGACTACGCCGTCATCCCAATAGGAGTAGACACTAATACACAACACGTTCTCAAGCCGAATAAATCGCAAGCGAGTAACACAAACACCAGTGAGCTTCCCAAGGGGGAACAGAAGTCAAGCAAGACGTCTTTCTCAAGAATACTTCGATGTAAGTTACCAACGAGGCACAAGAGCCCTATACAAGACGCATGCGAGCTTAGTAAGACCCGAATAGAGGCAACAATGACTCCACCGTCCAGGAGAATAAGTTATAAAAATTATACATGGCCCCAGAGCCAAATCAGAGATGCGAGCGGGCTCCAGAAGCCGACAAGCAAAATGCAGCTGACTCCTCCATCCAATATACCTAGATGTAGGATAACCACAAGGATAAGGAGCGAAACAACAGGTGCATGTGAGCTCAGTAAGACCTATACTAAGGCAAAGATCAATCAATCAATCAATCAATCATTTATTATGAATTTGTACACAAGCTTGAAAAACTTATAATAGTACATTTTAAAGTACGGCTAGGTTTACTGAATAAATTATAAAGTAAATTATACCTACAATTCATTAGAAAAATGAGAAATAAAAACAAAAATAAAGAAAAATTAATAAAACAGAGAGAAAAGAAAAGAGAGAAAAAAATATTTTTTTAAATAAACATAGTAGGAAAATAATAATAAAAAGAAAAGAAGAGAGTTCGACACAATCGCACAATCACCATAGTAATTTGTAAATTATAAAAATAAAATTATATTATAAGTTTCTTGAATTCACTGACAGAAGTAGCACTATGTGCATGAGGAGTTAGGGAGTTCCAAAGGCGTGCAACCTGGACAAAGTAAGATCCTTCTAGGATGGATGAGTTGAAACGTGGAATCAGAAGTTTGTGTCCTCTCAAAGATTGCAGAAATTTAACTTCACAAGATAAATACTCCGCTCACCTGAACGAATAAGATTGTTTAGGAAAATTAGTGCTTTACCCTTTAAGTAAAAGTCCAGAGTACAACCCAAGATCGATGGTCTGTAAGGTGTAATATGAGCAGAACGACGCAAACCGAACGCAAACCGTATACAGTCATTGAAAGCAACCTCAAGCTTTCGATTGCAAATCGAGTCAAGTTTCATGTAAATTAAACTACCATAAGAAAAAAGAGGCACCAAAAGTGTCCTAACTAGTCTCAAACGCAAATCGACCGGAAGTACATTGGCAGATAGCCACAGCCTCCTCAACCCACCATAAATTTTACCCACCACAGATTTAATATGATCACAGCACCTCATACGATTATTAATTTTCACTCCCAAATTGGTTACACAGTTTACATAAGGTAGTTCCACTTTATTAAGCATAATTGGGGGAAGATCCTCAGTATTAACGTCAGAATTAGAGAAGGCAATGCATTGTAATTTATTGGGGTTAAGAAGCAGTTGATTATCATTTGACCACCTAAAAATTTCTGAAAGATCATCATTTATTCTGCAGATACAGTCCTCAATCAGCCCACGAGGTCTACATAAGTACAGCTGCACGTCATCTGCATACAGGTGCAGCTGGACATCATGTACCACATCAAATAAATCATTAATGTAGAGACTAAAGAGGAGAGGTCCTAAGACTGATCCTTGAGGAACTCCACATGCTAGATGCATTTGAGAAGATGGAACTCCATTTATGACCACCTGTTGAGACCTATCTGAGAGAAAACTTGCTATCATCTTAACAGCAGAAGAGGAGAAATAAAAGTTTGCATACAACTTACGCAGCAATTTCTCATGCACAACACAATCAAATGCCCTAGAGAAGTCCAACAAAACCAGCACACCAAGATCTCCCACATCTAGAGCCGATCGCAAGTCCGTAGTGACCTTGAGTAATGCAGATTCACAACTGTGCCGTGCCCGAAAACCAGACTGATATTTTGCCAGGAGATTATTATATGATACGTAATTTTCAATCTGGGCTCGCATAAGCTTTTCCAAGACTTTGGCAAGAAAACTGAGGATACTGATGGGACGGTAGTGTGCCAGCTCTGTAGGAGATATTTTTTTAGCGACAGGAATAACATTAGCTATCTTCCATACCTCCGGGAAGTGAGATGTAGTGAGACAAGTGTTCATGATTTGCCGAATATAAGGAAAAATATAAGGCAGTAATATCTTGAGAAAAACGAGGATTTATTTCATCAAAACCAGTTGCATGGGACTTGATGGAGTATATCGATTTAAAAAGCTCATCATTCTCCACACACCGGAAAGAGAAGCAATTTACACTTTGTTCAAGCAAGAAGGGACATATCAGTTTGTTGTTTGATAAATAAATTTCTTGCTGGACCTGAAGTAAAATGCCGGTTAAGCTCCTCAGAATCAAAGGGGCATTCTGGGTTGACATCAGAATAAATGGAAGCTCGCTTCAGGTTTCCCCACAGGGTTTTGGAAGGTAAGCTAGGATCAAATTTAGAAGAAAAATACTCACACTTGGCTCTCCTAATTGCAGAAATGACCTTGTTACGAGCTTGTTTATAGAGTGTGTGGGTGTAGTTAGTATGTAGACGTTTCCACTGTTTATATAAGAACTCCCTTTCTACAATGAGAGAGCGTATTACATCAGAAAACCATGGATTGCTATATGGACGGATCCGTTTGACTTTAAGTGGAACATGTTTATTATATAAATAAGAGATCAACTCATTCAATTTAAATAGTTTCTGCTCCGCCGATGGAAGAAGGAAAATGTCATTCCAATCTAGTGACATGCAATCATCTATCAGGTTAAGATTATCAAGATGATTGAAATCACGGTAGCAGAAAGTCTTGTTAAGATTCCCACCCTCCGGAGAGAGATTATAAGTCATAAAGAGTATATCATGATCAAGCGTACTTGGTGGGCTCAGCTGGTTGTGAAATCGGATATTACTCTTATTAGTAACCATGATAAGATCAAGAAGTGAAGGGTTGGCACAATTGAAAAAGTAGGCAACGAATTTATCACATTTCAAGTGGAGCGCCACCATATCAGACAAGAACCTATCAGTCACCACATTATCGATCAGGATGTTAACATTGAGATCACCACCAATAATAACATCGTTGTATCGGTGTACTAAGTGTGACATTTCATTGGAAAACTGTTCGGCAGACTGCTCACTATAGACACCAGGAGGGCGATACACAGCACATAATAAACATTTCCCGGAACCAACTACAACCTCCAAGCACAAAAATTCTATTTCCCCAGTCGATGAAGAACCTACTATTTTAGCCTTTAAATTGTCCCTCAAATAGATCGCAACACCACCTCCCCTGTGACTTAACCGATCATTACGGAATAGATAAAAACCAGGTATCGCAGCCAAAGATGACGGTACATGATGCTGCAGCCACGATTCGCTAACGAGGATAGCATGAATATTAGAATTAATAAAAATCTGACAAAAATCGTCCATTTTATTCCGTAGGCTCCTAGCATTAATAGTACACACATGAAATCCAGGAGAGAATCCACATAGTATATTAAATACAGATCTTACCCTGTCCAACTCACACAGACCATTAACCGAACTCATAAGTGAATATACCTCCATCAGTGATCCAAACAAGAAAAATAGAAAAATAAGCTGTGTCGAGCTCTGTACAAAGACAGCAAAAAGTGCAATGAAGAAAGCTTACATATCTGCCAAAAGTCACAATAATATAAATGTTAACAAGATTTTTCATTATAATTAGGGCTACAAATTGAAAAATTATGAAAGAAAAATCAATTCGTAGGACAGAAAAATTACTAGTAAAAAGAAAAAAGAAAAATTCAATGAAACTTAAAAATAAAAACTGAGCGACAGTAACTGCAAATTTTAGCATTAATTTATCAGAAGAAAAATGGAAATAAAATCCAGAAAAAGAAAACAAAAATGAAAACAAAAATCCAGAAAAGAAAGCAAAAATAAAAATAAAATTCAGAAAAAGTTGTCACAAAGGTACACATAATAATACATCAGCTCCAGCTCCATATGATCGGTACTATCAGCACTCAATTCAGTGTCAGGGTCAGCGGATAGAATTTGGCGCTAAATTTTGTAATTGCTCCAAATTAGCAATTTTCATCTCGTTATCTTATTTGTTTCTCTTGATGTAGAGGTACCCATTTCTCGTTCTCGCTGTAAATAATTCCCCGCTTTACGGAGCTTTAGTGCTTCACGAAGAAGAGAGTTGTTATGAGGTGTCAAGCTCTCACTAATGTAGATCGGACTATTAGAGCAGAAACCCTCCAGTCGTAATAGCTGGAACCCTTTCAACTTGTAGAAAGCTGATAAGAAAGCTCTTTGCTCAGCATGGCAAGAGAAACGAGCAATGATCGGAGTGTTTTGCGCTGGCGATTTGGCTCTGATGCGAAAAGCATCAATATGTGGAAACACGGGAAGATCGATCACTTTAGCAATACTCTTAACTATGTTCAAGGTATTCTCTTTAGGCTGATTCGGAATACCCCGTATAATAACATCATTTAAGCGCTGCATACGGTTCAGATCATCAAGTTGTATTAGTAGCGATTTATTTTCATGTTGAATTTTATTCAGCGAATTTTCACAAGCCAAAATTCTATTGCTTAGGGACTGGATAGCATCATCAATTTTTGCTGTGATACGAGATTCGAGATGTTGTAAAAGTCCATTAATTTTTCTAAGAAGGCGAGATTCGAATAATTCTATTTGTTTATCGGCTGGAACCGGCAGAACATCTAATGAGCTGGTATTATCAAGATTAAGCTTACCAGCTGCACTACGGGTGAGCTAATTGATGATGGCGATGTCAAGTAAGAGTATCTCTCCAAGAGAAAATATTCTATTGAGTATCACTGTTGAAAAACAACCGCTAATTACTAGAATTTAATGCGATTTTATGCCAAGAATTCGCAGTTTAAACAACTTATTATCGACGGGTAACCAAAATTATAACTATTCGAGACTAATTAGCACAAGTGATTACACTATCGTGCGATAATTTAAAACAACTGGTAATAGAACTTTTAAATAAAAACGCGGGAGCCGATGTGAAACACGTCTACTTTCTAGCACTCATCACTCTGTAATGATGA
This sequence comes from Dioctria linearis, assembly GCA_963930735.1. Taxonomy (NCBI): domain Eukaryota; kingdom Metazoa; phylum Arthropoda; class Insecta; order Diptera; family Asilidae; genus Dioctria; species Dioctria linearis. The sequence continues at coordinate 57,134,962 of OZ005744.1, forward strand.
CTCCACCACCCAGCAAAGTTAGTGTTAAGGAACAACAGTGGCCCAAGAGCCCCATCCACAGTGCGTGCGAGCTCAGTAAGACCTATTTAAAGGCAAAGTTGACTCCACCATTTAGTAACATTAGTGTTAAGAAACCACCTTGGCCCAAGAGCCCCATAAACAGTGCGTGCGAGCTCAGTAAGACCTATTTAAAGGCAAAGTCGACTCCACCACACAATAAAAATAGTATTAAGAATAAAAAGTGGCCCATGAACCCTGTAAAAGACGCGTGCGAGATCCGTAAGACCTCATTGAAGGCAAAGTTGGCTCCACCGTCAAATAGTATTAAGAAAACCAATTTTTCATGGCCCATAAGCCAAAATACGAATGCGTGCGAGTACTCGGACCAATCAAAAGTGCCCATAAATCATGGTACTCCAACATTAAAATTGCAGGAAGCCCATTCCCTGCCATCTAGTAATGTAAGTAAAACAGATAGTAAGTACACAACTACACAAAATGAGGAACGAAACGCAATCTTTTCGGAAAACACAGCTATCTTACAACACGTAAGATACTTATTTCCGGATCATTAAGATCCCACGCATACACCGCGAGTCAACAGGCTAGACCAAGAGCTCAGCCTAGACCCAAATGTAAATGCGGAAGAAAAAGCCTCGATATCCGAACTCTGCTATGAGTACAATTATATCTTTTACCTTAAAGGTGAGAAGCTAACATAAACAAATGCTATCACCCACAATATCCCTTCAATACAAGATCAAGCGCCCATAAACCAAAAGGTCTACTGATTCCCAGAGACCCAGAGACAAGTAATCAACTAGCAAAAGCCCTTGGAATTCACCCTTATTAGTTGTCCCCAAAAAGACGGGACCCTATGTTGAAAAAAGTGGCGCGTCGTTGTCGACTTTCGAAAATTGAACGAAAAGACAATTGGCCACGCATTTCCGCTACCCGGAATCGAGGATATCCTTGACCAACTAGGTCATGCCAGGTACTTTACCACTCTCCATTTGGCCAACGGCTATCACCAAGAATTAGTCGACAAAAAAGATCGATATTAGACCGCTTTTAGCACTAATTACGGGCACTACGAATTTAAGCGTATGCCATTCCGACTCAAAGGAGCTCCCGCTACATTCCAACGCCTCATGAACTTCGTTCTGACAGTCCTACTAGGCCTCGAATGTTCCGTTTATCTTGACGACATCGTCATTTACGGGAAAAACCTAAATGTCCACAACGATAAACTTCGCAAAGTCTTCAACAAATTGAGAGAGAACAACCTCAAACTGCAGCCAGAGAAGTGCCAGTTCTTGAGATGAGAAGTTGTTTACCTAGGGCACAAGTGCTCTAGCGAAGGTGCATTACCAGACCCCAGCAAAACGGCCTGCGTCCAAACATTCCCTGTTCCTAGAACAGTACGGCAAGTTCAGTCCTTTTTAGGACTCGCCAATTACTATAGGAAGTTCATTCCGGACTTCTCAAAAACCGTTCGGCCATTTACTCCGCAAGAACGTAAAATTTACTTGGACCGAGAAATGCCAAGAAGCATTTCAAAGCATTAAAAATGCTCTAATTTCCCCAACACTTTTAATCTATCCAGACTTTTCTAAACCTTTCAAGCTTACAACGGACGTCAGCAACGAAGTATTAGGAGCTGTGCTTTCCCAAGGAGAAGTGGGAAAAGACCAGGCTATCGCCTATGCAAGCCGAACGGTGAACAAAGCCGAGAAAAACTACTCCACTATTGAAAAGGAATTATTGGCTATAGTTTGGGCCACTAGGAATTTCCGATGCTACCATCAAGGCAGAAAATTCACGGTCTACACCGACCACAAGCCCCTCAAAGGTGTCTTTAATGTTAAAGACCTGACTTCCCGTTTGGTGAGATTTCACCACAAATTATCAGAATTCGATTATACCATCGAATACAAACCAGGGAAGTATAATACCAATGCGGATGCATTAAGCCGCATGCATTCCACAAGTATTAACCGAAGACTGTACTGGCAACACATTAACGGTACAAGCCCAAATCCACCACACTATGCACTCTGATGTGGAGGAAAATAATCCCCCAAATAAAAATAGAACCAAGAAACCCGCTCATTGCTTCGCCGTGACCAGAGCTCAAAAACAGAAAGCTCAAGAGGCCCACACGAGCCCCAGGGCTGAAACACAGCCCACGGCAGCGGAAGATAAAGAAAATGAACCCCAAGAGGAGGAAATACAACCCCCTACTACGCTTGAACATGAAATTAGTCCAGTCAAGGCACCTGAGATAATCCCGAGCCCGAAGGAAATTCAAATAATCCTAAACGATTATCACGGCTCTCTTTCGGCGGCCATCAGGGTGTCATTAAGACTTATAAAAGAATTAGACGCAAGTATTGGTGGAGACACATGCTTAGCGATATAAAAAAGTACAAAAAAATATGTCCTAAGTGCCAAACAATAAAAGCATCTCCACAATTCAAGATGCCAACTTCAACAACTTCAGCATACCATTCACAGTCTAATGGAGCAGTAGAGCGTGCCCATAGACCTTTAATCGAATATCTGCGTACAATCGTAGACGAAAATCCCAAAACATGGAATCAGTACCTACGAACCGCTGCATTCGTGTACTATAACAGTGTACAGGAGGGTACTAAATTAACCCCAATGGATTGCCTTTACGGCTTCACAGCGGATGTCCCATCTAATTTAAAACGGGATCCTGAACCCGTTTACAATCACGAAAGTTATTACCATATGGTAAAATACAGACTACAAAAATCGTATGCCACGCCTCGTAAAAATCTCTTAGCCAGCAAACAACGCTCAAAGGCATATTACGGCAAAACAGTCAGGCCTCTCACTTTCCACCTAGGAGATAAAGTCCTCCGCAAAAGTGAAAGCCGAAAACACAAACTATCTCAAATCTCGGTTGGCCCATATCTGGTAATCAACGTACCTAGTCCAACAAACACTACCATAAAAATAGGCAAGCGGAAGGTTGTAGTACACAACAACCGCTTAAAGCCCTATAATGAGTAGTATACTGGTACATATGTACACTTTTAGAAAATAAGTCCCACTGAAACAAAATTTCGCCAATTAAACTAGCCACTACCTGCTTAAAGTTCCGCACTCGGAATTATTTACTATGCCTCACGAAGTCAACCTTTACCTAAATTTTATTTAAATCAATAAAAAATACGCTAAATAAACGTGCCCATATCTACGTTATTACTTACAATCACATGAAAATAAAACTGAACATATAACAAATAAACCCTTACCTTTTAGTAGCTATGAATAAATTAAATATTCTACCAATAAAATTGTTCTTCCTTGTCTTAACTTGCATCCCTCATGCCTTGCCTTGAGAGTATTGCATTTCTCTTCATGATTTACTTTTTAATCATTGTAGTAAATTAAACAGCCTTCCAATTCAATTTTTGAATGAGTACAATTCTCATACTTTGACGAGATTTAGCATGAACTGACTTGTAGTCCCTCTACCCTGTTCTATCTCGCCTTCCTTTTAGCAACTAAGCCCACATTATACAAACTATCAACAATTCAATTAAGCAACACTATATTTAAATATTATATGCTATGTAGTATGAACAATTGACTAATGAAGCCTATACCTCGTTTTCTACTGAACATGAAACACATATTAGTGTTAATATGCTGTTTCCATCTGGCAACGGTCCAAGTACAAACGCGTTCCTACACAATAAGTCCCCTGAATATAACAGGAATACTGTATGAGGATTTAGGAAAATTGCAAGTATACTACAGTACATGGAATATACTAACGGAGATCAATCTAATGGAACTGGACAACCAGACGCATATGGCAGAACAGGCGGAACACCTAGTGTATAGGTTATGCTTAAACTACCAAAACAACAAAAAAGACGTTCATTCTCTCTTAGAAAATATCAAGAGAAGAACAAGTGTCATTCAAGAAGTGGTCCCAAAATCAAGATCAACAAGATCTATCTCCGATGGAATAGGGAATGCAATGCACTACCTATTCGGGACCATGGACAGCACTAATGAACAGGAAGTATATAGTCGACTCGAGGAGCTCGAAACAAATACAAAAGCACTAGCCGACCTAGAAATACAGCAGATCAGTGTAGTCAAAAGTACACTACAGAAAATCGAAAAGCCATTGACATCTCTGCAGGAAAGACAACGTCAAATAAATCTCCAGGTATATAGATTGCAAAATATAACTGATGATTTACTAATGAGACAATTAAGGCAGGAAATAATTGCAAGCCTGACTTTACAAAGTGTCGAGATAGAGTACAGGCAGCAAGCCTTACTCGACATAATAATCTCCAGTAAAAATCACCAGTTGCATCCGCTAGTGGTGTCTCCCAAAAATTTATTAGAGATATACCACAAGTCCCACGCTACTTGCCCATATGCATAAAACTGTCTGTCATTCTTATATCAGTCAGCGGAAACAAAGGCTCGTCTAGTCCAAGACAAATTAGTTATTAGAATACAACTTCCGATTTTCAATCTACCACAAATGAAGTTGTATAGAGTGCATAGCTTTCGAATACACATAAATAAAAAACAATCATTGGTACCCGATATACAGTTCTCGCCCGTAGCACAGCAGGTACAGACACAGGACATATTGTTATTAAAAACACAAGATCTTAAGGTCTACCAAAAAATCACGCAATATTCCAAAGAGGACACTTACGTCACCAAGCTGAGCATTCCTGTAACAAAGGCAGCAATGTCTAAAGAATGCATAGTGAAGCTGCTCTTTAACCCCTTAAAGGAAAACCCACAGTGCCATTTCAGAGCACAAATACCTCCCAGAGAGCTACTTATTAAACTAAGTAAAAAAAATTCTTGGATATTCTAGTTGATAGAACCAAAAATTGTACACCTTCAGTGTACCCAACTATTCCTAACTTCAAAAATAGAAGGCCAAGGAATAATTACTATCAACCACCCCTGTCAATTACAAGTAGGATCACAAATCCTACACTATGAGGCAGAGAATATCCAGCAATTGAGTCTCAAACAACCCACCTATTTCCCAAATAAAAATTCATTAGAACAAATAATGGATAAATATCTTAATGAAACCAAAAACAAAGTACAGTCTGAAAAACTACAGACAGAACTATATTCAGGAGATGACACTAATAGCATTATCCTAGAAGGTACCGCCGAGTCATTAAAAGAACTGGACGAAAAATTAGAAAAAATAATTCCTCATATCAGTCACCACCCCACACATGTACTAGCTGCAACATTAGTATCCTTAACTAGTGTTGTCATCACATGTGTGGTGCTGTACCTGGTCGCCAAATGGATAGTCCCATGTATTAAAAATTACCGTTCACGCAAATCCGAGAAAACCCCAGAGGCGGAGGAACAAATCGAACAAATCGAAATAATCGAAACTACCCCTCTTAAAAGGACCGGCACCTTACCACCTACTAGGTCAGTGCAAGTGGTATAATGTCACCACTTCAAACGGTCACAATAACGAAGCACTATAACTGGTAGTAGAATACATAAAAAATACATTTAAGTGGTTTTTTATTAACCCCAAATAAATAAGTTAGTAATAAGATACAATATTAATAACAAAGGGGGACAGGAAATAAATAAATAATTATTTAGCTTTAGAAGTAAAATAAAATAGTGCATATAGAGAAACGCAAAATCAAGGAAAAGATATCCTCCCCCGCTAGTGTCAAATAATAATAATAAATAATATAAATAAAAATGTATAAGTAATAAAATAAATATAACAAAATATAACAAAACTAATCTAGCACAAAAATTAAATAACCACTAACATGAGAATAGAACATATATCGTTAGAAAAAGTATGAAATCATAATAATACTAAAACTAGAAAAGACAAAGAAAGATAAGTAGAAGTAATAAATAATATAAATAAATCAACATAGTCTAACCTAGTATAACAATTAAATAACCACTAACACCCGCTTAGAAATGAATATACAAATAATAAGTAAAAGTACGTAAAACACAAAAAAAAGGGGGGAGGCAGTAGAAATCCTCCAAAGAAAATAAATGTAAAACAAATAAGTGTAGACAACCCCTCATAAAATAAAATAAAAAAGGGTACCTAAAATATAAGGAAACGATCAATGTCAAACCGAAAGCCAGGGTCAAACCAATCAAGAACTGAACGACCGCGCCGACCAAAAGCGAAAGCAAAACAAGAACACAAATCCTGAAAAAGGAACCGGAAGAAAATGAAGAACATCATTTTTATTTTATACTGAAAGTTTAATTAAAATTTTATAGGAAGAAGCAGGAAAATAGGACAGATACAAAACATTAGTAGAATTTTTTTTCGCTCAATAGAGACTGTACACAGCTGGTTCGTCGGCATTCCAATCTTCAGGGTTTGCATAATCGACGGCATGCCAATCTTCGGGGTCTTTGTAACCATCGGCTGGTTCAGATGGTGATCCTTCGGCATCCCAATCTTCAGGGTTTGCATAGACGGCAACATCCCAAGCTTCGGGGTCTTCGGCTGGCTCAGATGGCGATCCAGAGGGAGTGGCAAAAAGTGTCCTGTACAACTCCGTGATGGGGTCCGATTCAGAAAACATACAGCAAGAACAAATCCCGTGCTCCCCGCTGACCACCAGGGTGCCCCCTGTAAAATACGGATAAACAATAATGCAACAAGAAAAGAGAGCGTAAAGAAAATTTTTTTATCTGACCAGCCCATACCCCCATTGGGAATCAGGACATAGTCCACCTTGTAGGAATGGCCAGCTATAGCGTCCTCCATTCAAATAACCTCGGCTGGCGCGTTGCGTTGATGCAACAGTAGACGAATCGGGCCCTGCCAACCAGAACCACGCGTACCACACAAATCATCGTTGCCGCGAAGCTAAATACGCTGTACAAAACCAGGGTCTGCGACATAACGCGATTCGAAACGCCATGGTGAATGACAAATGAAAAACCACCGACCCCCGATTAACTCAAAATAACTTACAATGCATCTGGCCTTATCCACTCGAGATAAGATTCAAGGACCAGAATGGTGTGGCCATAAAACCTAAACAAAAACCCTAACATGCATGATTAAATAAGAGCTTCACCTCCCCCTGAGAATTATTCCTCTTCAAAGAATAATTCTCTTTTTCACAGGGGGAAGGATTGTTGTATAGCTAGAATTGCCTAAAATGGGTAATTTAGGAAAAAAGAATAATAATTATAACTTATTTAACTTCATGCATACGTATAAGGTAATCATGCTTAAAACATGGTTAGCTTATCTCTCTGCAAAGCGAAAAAATTGCCATTAGTAATTTCGTCACATTCCTTTGCATAAAATCAAAATATCTTCCCACAAAACGACTTGGGAAAAATAACAGTTTTAAATTTCATCCCAAATCGTTTCATTAAAAAAACAGCCCCACGGCAAATCTTACCTTCAGTAAGAGTTGCCGTAAATACGATATCTATGTACATATATACATAAATACATATCGGAGCATAAAATTTTACGTCGGTGAAGACTGAAACGATCAAGTCTTCACCGAAAAACAGCTCTAATCAGCGAATTGTTGCGAGCTGCATACATTGTGATCGCAACAATGTATGTACGATAGCAAGACGATGGTTTGATATTTATGAAAATATCAAATTTCAATTCAACCATCGTCCGTCGCGATAATTCTGGGCACGTTTAAACATGTCCAGCGGCAAACAATTTTCTCAGGATAGGAATGTTATCTAAGCACTTTTCCTATCCTGAACTAGAAGACTCGGGATTTGAAAAATCAAGTCTTGAACAGTCAGTTTTTTGAGCAGTTAATTTCAAGACGTAAAAGCGGTCGGTTTTCTTGTTTTGGCAGTTTTTGTTCGAGAAGATTAACGGTTGGAGTTTTTTGACAAAAAGGGAAGAGAGAACGGTCCGGTTGGTCACGGTAGGCTGTACACGAAAAATTGTGAAAATAACGATAAGTAAAAGATTGTTACGGAAAAAGTTTGTGAATTATTAAGAGGAAAAATTGTGAAAATAACGATAAGTAAAAGGTTGTTGTGGAAAAAGTTTGTGAATTATTAAGTGGAAAAATATATATATATAGGAAGAAAAGTGTGTGAGTTGTTTTGTAATCGATGTTTCCTTCACCGACGTGGAGTGATCGCCTGTGGCAAAGGTGAGTCCCGAAATTACATAACAGTCGAATTAGGCGAGAGCGAGAGAAATTAATCAAAATTGCAAAATTACGAATCAAATAGAATTGTCAATGTGCAAGAAAATTTAGATAATTTACTTGGATCGCAGAAAAAGTAAGACGTTACTGTACGTAGAGAGTTAACAAAGTGTCTTAATAATATCACAATTCAAACAATTAAATTGAATATAGTCAACAAAGAAAATGTTATATAATTAATAAAAAAATCTTTATGAATGTAAGTTTGTAAATACAAGAAAAAAATAAAAAAACACCTAAACTATCTGACCTTTTATATTCTTCAGAAATTTCATCTGATGTCGATGACTGCGGCTCTTTGTCGGGGTCACCAATTTAGTGGAGGCTATGCCCCTACTATAAATAAGCGTTGTGTCTTGACAAGTCTTGAGCCACTACGTCTGGACGACTGTGCTATCTGCGGCCCGCTAAGTAGTAGGGACACAAGGTGTAAACTCGTTAAGAACGGGTTTAAGTGTTGATGCAGTAGATGCTGTAACGAAGAGCTTGTCAGCCGACAGATCTAGCTACATTCACTTGTACCTGAATGTAGATACATACTGCATCCGACACCTCTTTGTTACAAAATCATCGCGGGATTAGCGTCGGTGGCTGCACAACAAATATGCCGCTAGCGATCAGCCGGCTTGGGGTGGTTCTTGCCACCCACATCCCTTGATGCTTGTTAAGCTGTGCAAAGTCGTCAACATAACTGATCCGACAGACGGACGGACAGAAAAAAAAGATCTAATGCAGGCTTCCTTCTCATGGTGGAACCTGAAAGCCAAAAAAGAAGAAAATTGATTTTATTTATATGCTACAAAAGGAAGGAGAATAGAAGACCTCAGCAACGCCGAACAAGTGCTAATTCACCCGGAGAGTTTACAACGCTGGCAAACGAGCGATTGAGAGAGAGTGAGAGAGCTGAAAGGGGTCTCTGATGTTGTTGAGACCCCGGCTTTGGGTAATGTTGGGCCCAATCGCCCCCATCCACCCTGGCTAAGCTTCCAAAGCCGTTCCGAAATGCTCAGCCCCATCTGTACGTGTTTTACATCTATTGCCGTGTGTGTGTGTGGAAACGACCTCTCTCCTGTCCGCGACCATCCCCTTTATGAAACTACTCACTCCATCGTGCTGAATCCGTTACCAATCTGTAAACAAAAGAAGAAAGCAATTTGGAGAAGGGCGGCCAAAGGTGACCAAACTAAATCACCCAAAAAAAGAAGGAAGGCGTATCAAGGAACTCAAAATTTCATCAAGTCCAAATCAAAATAATTTATTTATTGCGGTTGTCTATGCATATGTATCGCTTATGAGGGAGGAAACCCGATCACACAAAGATTCACATGGTATATATATAAAAACTAAAGGAGGCAAAGTCTCCGGTTAATCTCAATCTAGATCAAAATCCTTACAACGAGCCCTATTAAGCGCTTTCCTATTATGTGACTTATCGGACCCTGTGATCGATGCCTAACCTTAGATGTACACTAAATGACTTTAACACTGTAAAATTAGCAACCAAAGAACACAAAGCAAATAATAATACTTAGAGAAAATTTGAACTAACCTTGTGGTCCGCTATGGACTTAAATAACACCTGATTTCATCATATTCGGGGTTTCCTCCTTTACCAAAAGGGTTGGACACTGGTTTTCCAACTATCTGCTAGCTGCTTCACGACTACGTTGAAGTCTGAGTTCACCTCCTCGCTTCCCTGCTCCTTCGGATATATAAGAGCGAAATGTTTTGCCGTAACTTCTACCAGAGGGATACTTCCTCGCCAATATAAATCCAACTTGCCGTCACGCAGGAAATTTTTTTTTCAAAATGATCTTTGTTACGTGCAAGGAAACTTTTCACCAAATTTTCTCTTAGGTTCGCCACTACTATGGTATATAAGACTCACCGTCGCACAGGTAAATATTTCAAATAATGCAAATTATGTGTGCGCAGAATGGTTAAACCGAAATTTGCTCTACAGTTTACCAATATGATGATATATGAGAATCACTGTCGCGCAGGTAAATATTCCAATTAATACAAATTAAGACTGCATAGAATGAATCAACCACTCATAGGAAGATCTACATAAAAATCACTGTCGCACAGGTAAATATTCCAGTTAATACAAATTATGAGTGCACAGCATGAAAAACCAAAATTTACTTTTCAGTTCACCAATCGAAAAATCTATATGAAAATCACTGTCGCAGGTAAATATTCTAATTAATACAAATTACGACTGCACAGAATGAATCAATCAGAATTTTCTTTTCAGTTCACTAATAGGAAAATCTACATAAAAATCACTGTCGTAAATATTCCAGTTAATACAAATTATGAGTGCATAGCATGAAGAAACCAAAATTTTCCTTTCAGTTCACCACTAGGAATATCTACATACAAATCGCTGTCGCACAGGTAAGAATTCCAATTAAAAAAATTTATAAATGCGCAACATTAATGCCAACATTTTCTTTCAGTTCACTATTAGGAAGATCTATGGGGAAAATCACTGTACCCTTAGGTAAATATTTCAAATACTAAAACTTATGAATGCGCAGCATTAATATTAAAATTTTCTTGCAGTTCACTATTAGAAAGATCTTTGTAGAAAATCACTGTCGCACAGGTAAATAATCCAATTAATAAAACTTAAGAATGTGCAACATTAATACTAAAATTTTCTTTCAGTTCACTATGAGAAAGATCTTTAGGAAAAATCACTGTTGCACAGGTAAATATTCTAATTAACACAATCTATGAATGCGCAACATTAATAACAAATTTTTTCTTTCAGTCCACTATGAGAAAGATCTTTAGGAAAAATCACTGTTGCACAGGTAAATATTCTAATTAACACAATTTATGAATGTGCAACATTAATAACATATTTCTTTTTCAGTTCACTATGACTAATATCTTTAGGAAAAATCACGGTCGCACAGGTAAGTATTCTAATTAACACAATTTATGAATGTGCAACATTAATAACAAATTTTTCTTTCAGTTCACTGTTAGAAAGATCTCTAGGAAAAATCACTGTAGCACAGGTAAATATTCTAATTAATAAAATTTCATGAATGCGCAACATTAATAACAAATTTTTCTTTCAGTTCACTGTTAGAAAGATTATTAGAAAGATCTTTAAGAAAAATCACGGTCGCACAGGTAAGTATTCTAATTAACACAATTTATGAATGTGCAACATTAATAACAATTTTTTTTTTCAGTTCACTATGAGAAAGATCTTTAGGAAAAATCACTGTTGCACAGGTAAGCATTCTAATTAACAAAATTCATGACCAGAATGAATAAACTAAAAATTTTCGTTTCAGTTCACAAAAGCAAAAAAAACTCTAAAGACTGATTTTAAATAAAGAGGAATTGCGACTCAATTTTTCTGCGACCGTTCTCGTTCAACGCCAAAAAGCAACTTCCCCGACTACACGCAGTCTGCCTACATTGCCAACGTTCGTCCCTCAGCCACCGGCAAGCGAGCGCCTTTTTTCTTCCCAAAATTTTTTGTTCTTCTTTCAAGCCTGCTGCAACACACTGCATGATGGCATCACGCGATCTGTTACAGCTAGGCGAATTTCCGTTTTCGTCGCTTTGACGTGGTTGACTAGCGGTAAGTTTTAAACGAAAAATTGTATTTTGTGCTCATTTTGCACATTTTATAATTTTTCGACTGAACAATATTCTGGTGTTGTTGTTGTTTCTTTTAGATCTGGACTTGTATGCGGGTATGTATAAATATGTCTTTATCTTTTCAGGAATTCTTTTAATATGAAGAAGTAGCATAGGGCTACTTCTTGTAAATATATAGATTTTATCTTTTATTTTTCCAGGAATTTTTGTACTATGGAGAAGTAGCATAGGGCTACTTCTTGAATTTTATATATATATATATATATATATATATATATAAATTATATCTTTTCAGGAATTTTCTAATATGAAGAATTAGCATAGGGCTACTTCTTTAAAATATATAAATTCTATCTTTTCAGGAATTTTCTAATATGAAGAAGTAGCATAGGGCTACTTCTTGAAAATATATAAATATTAACTTTTCAGGAATTTTCTCATATGGAGAAGTAGCATAGGGCTACTTCTCGGAAATAGCTAAATTGTATTAAATTACATACTCTGGAAAATCATGGGGTTTTCTCTACAGACGTAGAGAAGCCAAACAAAAGTAGCGTAAGGGGGTATACGCTGCAAGAGATGTCTTGTGGGGATTTGAGGATATCCAGGCAGATACTCACAGTATAGATGAAATCTTGATAAGGTAGAAGGTGTTGTCCCTTCTAGAAGATTTGTGACTATTTAACCAGATATCCGCCGTGTAAGATGCAATCTTGATAAGGTAGAAGGTATTGATATAGTAGGTGTTGTTTCTTCTTGCAGATCGGAGGGTAGACTTTAGTGCTGTTATGGTGTCGGCGATAAGACTGAGATATAATCTAACTCGTCGCTTCCCACAAAGGTCTGCCGAAAGAGTTCCACTTGGTCTGAAATATAGAGAAAAACGGTCTAGTAGTGAACGGGCAGAGAGCTGTTCACGACTGGTCCTGACGGTCCCTATTACGGTCAGGCGTGTGAATTTTCTGTGGTTGAGTCTAGTCGAAGTCAGTCTCAAGTTAGGTCACTGTCAATCTGCCGACTGGCGCTGTTCGAGCTCGACAGCTACAGGCCTTAGCTGTATGCCCTGCACCAGAGTTGAAGTAGTGCTATGTGCCCTGGCGTACGAATAGCTCTTGATGGGTAGCTAAAGGTACTCACTGGTATAGTACAGGAACACCTAGGCTAAAAGCAACACAATATATAATTCGCCCCAAGGGCGGAGGCATGGATGAAACGGCAGCGGTGTTCACCCTCCAATTACTCTTGAGGTTATGTGCTACCGTAGAATCCGTAATGATAGAAGCAGGAGGTCTTCTGCTGTTGAGTAGCGGCTATGTCAACAGTCGAGCGAAACCTTCCTCTGTTCACTCAATGCGTAAGAGGAGCTACTTCGGTGGAAAGATAATAATTGCTGTGAATGGTAAATAAAAACTCCTCTTGTTTGGCTTCATGAAAAAGTCGATTATTTTATTTTATTCTTCGGAGTTGTTCTCCCAATCTTAACTGACAGCAGAATCAACATTTTTTATTTTTCTTAAATCTAAACAAAAATCACAGCCTACCTAGCTAAGGTTCTCTGCATTCAGCAAGGTATTATTAAAGTGAATTTAGGACAGAAGTTTACCAGGTTTATACGATGGATTGACCAGAGTTCGGAAATAACGGAGTCAGATCAGCCACGTCGCCACACAAGCACCAACAATGAACTGTGAATCTCCAAAAAGGCAGCAATCTAGACTTGCTAAATGTTTCAACTGCTGCCAACCTAGGCACTTTCCTAAAGAATTCCAGTGGAGAAAGCAGCCTCCTTACTGCACTAAATGTTAGGAATATGGGCACGAGATTTCCAAATCCCAAATTCATCGCGTAGTTGCAAATTCTGCAGAACACGCGACCATTACGCGGATATCTGCGTAAGAAAGTATTTAGCAGATAGAGAAACAGAACAATTGAGTTCCAGTAATAAATTTATCATCACAGTCGCATCAGATATAGCTGTAGAAGGTACGTTTAGGCTTTTATTAGATACGGGATCCACATGTAGCTTAATGAAGCTCAATAGGATAAAAAGAGATACCTTCATACAGACACAACATAAAACAAGAATTGGAGGACTATTTGGAAACGCGGAAAGCTCCATAGGTACTTGCGAGGCAAAGTTACTGATAGATAACGGTAAGCAGGTTTACCAATTTAATGTCATTGGTGACACTGATTCCATTCCCGCCGATGCTATCCTCGGAATGGATTTCCTCAGCGACAAAGCAGTGATCGATTGCGTAAATAAGAAACTGTGGATTCAAGGCGCCAGCGAAGCAAAGAAAGAAAGTTCCGTTGTTAGAAATGTCATAGGTAGTGGTCCAGTGGTATCCAATAATTATAGTCCAAGAAATCAGTTCGAAGCCAAAATAGATGAGGCTTACAGGAACATGGCAGAAAACATCAGACCAGATATCAGTAATCCAGACAGCAAATGGAAAGATACAAAATGCAATGTAGAGGTAGCTTCAGGACAGGGAGAGAAATGTTCACCCATATTGGATGAGCCATTCCGGCCACAACTATGGGAGAAGACTTGGACTACAGCTTACGACAGTGCGAGACTTCACAATGCAGGAATTCAAGATTCTAACACGGAGAGAAAGAGAAAACATGAAAATTATGACCACAGCGGAAATTGGTTGGAGGATGGATGTGCATTTGTAAGAGTTGTTAATGCAAAAGCCTATCTGAACAAAAGCATGAATTCCTCGCATGGACACACGAAACCTCACAAGTTTGACAGACGATATCCATGGCGCTACAATTGTAGAAAAATTTCTTTCCTCAACTGGGGAATGCCCAGGGGATAAAGAAAAAGGGTAAGTTAACGATGCCAAAACATAGTTGTCAAATAGGTATGGTAGCTCCGCCGGTCAGAAATAAGATTAATAGGACAAATCTTACGCCAAATTAGACCGGGCTGTAAAATGTAGGTAAGCGTTATGACCCAGGAATCGGGTTACGTAATCAAAAAGATTTCCAACAAATTCCCTCTAATTTCAGAAGAAATTCGAGGAGCAGAATTTGGTAGTCTTTGGCCATGAAGAATATGGAAGGAGACATAAGTAACGCAGTGGATCCAATTTAAGGTTAATTTATAAATTAAATGGTAAGGAGGTAAGCAAATGTTTTTAGAAATAAGACATAGTGAGATTTGAAAACAAGAGAAACTTGAAAAAAAAGAGTTATTTAATTACGAGAATTTAAAAAAATTCCTCTTTAACGTAAACTGAAAATTGAAAGAAAAAAGGAATACAAGATTTAAAAAAAAAGATATGATTGAAAAGAAAAGAAATGAGAGATTAAAAAGAAGGAGAAGTTAAAAAAAGGAGAAATATTATTTGAAAAAAAAACTAGAAAAAACTAGAAGGAAAAAGTTTGTAAATCATTGGCAAATTTATAAGGAAGATTAGGTTAGAAGGATATTTGTATGAAAGTGTAAATATAACAAATAAATATGTAGTAAATATTTAAGGCTTAAAACTATAGAATAATGGAAAGACAGAGGAATCGATAAGAAATTTTTATAAACGGTGTAAAACCACCTCTCCGAAGCGGAAGCAGAAGTAGCAGTTGCATCATAACATCAATTTATCCCTGTATATTCTACATGGAGCAAGCATCAGACCTATATTGTGGGTGGGAAAAGTGAATCTTTCACCGTCGACGACTTTCTTATTTGTATATATTGGCCGAATTCTGAAGGTTGATTTCAAAAGCAGGAAGGGTCCGATGAAGGTTAAAAGCAAAAGAGCTTCGGGAGAAGTCAGAAGTTAGATCTCATCTCTAATTACTGCCAGTAAAGCATGGTATACTCATCCTTGCTCAGTTTCACCGGCATTGAGATATCTGAGGGATTCAAAGAAGTTAAGTACCCAAGACATCTAGTTAAATGAAAGGGGTTAAAAGTAACGGCAAGATTTTACTTCACTCAAATAAGTCAAGATTAAAGTGAAGTTATATACGTATGGCATCAAATTCTAAACATATAACTGAATAAATCAAAAGATTTGGGATACATGAAGAATGCTATGCAGTTGTAGAAAATACATTACCAGATTCATATAGAGAGAACAAGTCTATTCTTTTTATGTATGGGTGGACTCTTGACTCTTGAGAACTCCATCGCAAATTTAGAAATAGTACAAAAAATATCTAACAAGTTAGAGATTCAGAGGTCAATGAGAGTGAGAATAGGAAAGGATAAGTCTCCAGCACGGCTAAAGGAAACAATGACCATTCATACAATGAGCATTCGTATAAGCAAAACAGCTCAAGCGTAAGTTGATTATCCGTTCTACCGAAAATCCCGCTATTGGGAATACATTTTAACAATCCCATAGAGAGCAGCCCCACAAAGAAAAAGAGGACGTAGTTTATCCCACGGATATGGTCTAGCTTTTTGTAGGCTGAAGTCAAGACCGCACGCAACGGACTACACTCATCAAGAAGCACCCAGGAGCAATCACAGTAGTATTAGAGTTATAATGGGTATTACTTGTCTTTGTAAAAATAGACCATTATAAACGTCAATAGATTTTAGAAGATAATAGGAATCGAATAGAAAATATTGTAAAGAGGGAAAATTTTGTTAATCAGCAGATGAGCTAAAAAGTATTAGTGAAAATAAAACAAATGTAATCAGAAAGATGTGATAGAAGACATCAAAACAGAGGAATAAGGAAATTAAAAGTAAGGTGTTAAAGTGAAATTTGTAAAGAAAAGAAATGAATAAGTAGAAAGAAAACTGTTTGGAAAGAAATAAGTGTAAAGTTTATTGAATAAATAAGTATATCAAAATTTTCCGATGATTGAGAATGCAAAAGCAAAAGTTAAAAGAAACGGATATATTATAAAGTAGTTAAAAGGAAGTAGTAAAAAGATATTAGTTAAGACAATTCTGAAAGTAAAAAGCTAAAAACAAGGTATAAGAAAGAAATTAAAAAAAAGAAGATAAATAGTTATTGGAAAAAGGTTCAATGTTAAGTGTATAAGGAAGTACATTGTAAGGCAGAAAACGGTAGAGTATACTTTTAATGTGCAAGAGTATAAGTATAAAATTATAAGGCATTGAATTAATTAAGAATTTGTTATTATAGAAAATCACGAAATTTTTATTTAAAGAAAAAAAGAGGTAAAAGTAATTTTTGGAAGATAATATAGATATGTCGTAAAAAGACAATAAGAAAGAAATTAAGTATGAGAAGAAAATAAAAAGACAAATGAAATGTTCACATGTTCACATCTGTATGTAAAATCGAAAAATGTAAGAAAATGTAGATGGTATACAGGGTGTTTCACAAGTGGTGGGTAATAATGAAGGAGGCGATTGGTCATGTCGAGAAATGAAAAAAATTTTATAGCATAGGGGGGTTCATTCTCAACCCTTTCCGAGATAATCGGTGTTAAAGGACTAAGGTTACGTGAAGCGTAGGTTTGTACTAAAACAGTTATATATCCTAACCGACAAACAGTAGAAAGATGGTCGGGGTGCTAATTTATAGAGAACCTCCTGCCCTTTGATTCAATGTGTCAGTGCTTCTTCTACAGTATGTAGTGTTAGAAGAAACGGTCTGCCAAACTTCAAGTTTCAGCTTTTGTACCTCATTTTTTTGTGTTTGAAGCAAAAAAACTAAAATAAAAACCTTATAATTTTTTTTTTCTGTCTTACTCCTGTTAGAAGCTAAGATTGTTTTCTTTCAAACGCACTTTGCTTTCATTTTGTACCTTTCACCGTTTGTGAGTTATGACACAAAAATTATTCCAATGCATGAAAAGTCTACCTTGCAAGAAAATATGAAATAGTATTAAAACCATAAAAAAACATTTTTATATTTATTTATTATGATCGAGATAGGAACAATTAATAACATCAACTATTTAAAATATCTTCAAAATGCCCCGCGTCATTTTGAATACAAAGTAAAGCTCTACGCTTAATAGATCTTTTAAGTTCAGTTGCTGCCAAATCCTCTTTAATTTTGTTGGAAGTTTCTTGGACTCTGTGTATAAGTTCGTCCCTTGATGATATTTCCAACCCACACGTACAGAATCTCCTTCATAGTTCCCCAGAGGTAAAATTCTAAGGGTGTTAAATCAGGAGACCGTGGTGGCCAAGGAAAAGGACCGTGACGTTCAATCCACTTATTTCGGTAATTGGTGTTCATCCACTGCAGGATACTTCGTCCGGTGTGCCCAGGTGCTCCATCGTGCTGGTAAATGATATCTCTTCTTATTGATAGAAGATCATTTTCCAAAAAGTCCAAGTAGTATAACCCCGTTATAAGATGAGTTGCAGGTGATATATTGCTTGTTCCTTTAAAAGCATGTCAGGTAAGCCATCCTTGATTACAAATTTACGCAGATTTCCAAGCAAAAGAGATGCCAGCAGGTAGAAAATGACGATTTGTCATACTTTCTATTTTGTATTCAAAATGAAAGGCGTGTATTTTATGATTTTATAATACTTATCCCAATTTTCTTCTACATGTAGTGGAAGAAGTTTTGTGTGATAACTCATAAACGGTGAAAGGTACAAAATTAAAACAAAGTGCGTTTTAAAGAAAATAATCTTAGCTTCTAACAGGAGTAAGACAAAAAAAAATTACAAGGTTTTTATTTTAGTTTTTTTGCTTCAAACACAAAAAAATGAGGTACAAAAGCTGAAACTTGAAGTTTGGCAGACCGTTTCTTCTAAACTACATACTGTAGAAGAAGCACTGACACATTCAATCAAAGGGCAGAAGGTTCTCTATAAATTAGCACCCCGACCATCTTTCTACTGGTTGTCGTTTAGGAGATATAACTGTTTTAGTACAAACCTACGCGTCACGTAACCTTAGTCCTTTAACACCGATTATCTCGGAGAGGGTTGAGAATGAACCCCCCTCTGCCATACAATTTTTTTCATTTCTCGACATGACCTATCGCCTCCTTCATTATTATCCACCACTCGTGAAACACCCTGTATATGTAATGATTTAATGTAAAGAACCTGAACCGAACAAGGATTAAAATATTTGCAATTTTTAAGACTGTTGCACTCTCCAGATCTAGTTCCCTGCGGAAACTAGTTTTCCAAGGGGGCAGGGATGTTATGGCCCAATATACGGAAGATTCTTCAAGCAGTCAAAGGCATTACAGCGAAATAATCAGCAATTACTAAACAATAACCTCGCATGTTATTGTTCTGCAACTGCCGGTTGTTTTGCTGATTAGCCCAACAGCTGGCTGCGATGAGCGCTAATTGGAGCAATCGACGATTACGATAATAAATTACCTCGCATGGTAATTACTATGTAAGGCGATTGTTTACTACTAAGCGACTCAGGTGCTGCAACCGGTAGAACAAACGACAAGGTTGTTGTGGTTTGTTTACATCCGCGTTGCAAGTAAAAGTTTACTTCCGAATATCGGCCATAAAAAGACTAGTGACTGGTCTGGCGAGGGCCGTTTTTTAGTTATCAGTCGCGAGTTATCTTTGTCATCGCAGTATCATGTTTCGGTTCGGGTTAGTTGTAAAGTATTAAGATAGGTCAGTGTTGTGCAAAATAAAGCTTTCTCTTTAAAGTAATTCGTGTGTATTGATTTATGCAAGAAGTTTTCCATAGTGTGATTGCTTTGGGACATGACACAGTTACCAAAATCTTAGTCAGCAGAAACTTTTCAATATTGTAAAATACTTTAGTAAAGTTCATTGTAATAAATTTTCTTGCACACCTGAGTTCAATTCCCTGAAATATGCTTAGGTAATATCTCCAAATAAAATAAGGTCTTATTTCAGAAAGCTGAAATATAATTGTATTGCTAGCAGAGGTCAGTCTTTTTCCATTCGCTAATTGTATCAAACGTTTTAATTCAATATAATTAAATTTTTTAAAAGTAAAGGCTTATTTTTTTATAAAAGCATTGATTAACAAACGGAACTGGCGCAGTCGGTAGGATTTTTTTCTTATGTTCGCGTTTCAAAATTTTAAATTTCACAAATGATCGACGGTTTATCGGTTCGATCTAACTACTATTGTAAACAAATTGAAGGAACCTAAACAAAGGAAAAAAAGGGGAACCATAAAGGAGAAAATCAATCTTCGCAAACAGAGTTGTGCAACCCAACGAGGGATAATCGTTGAAAAACAAAATAAAACCACAGAACCAATTAAAACAACGAGGGAATATCGTAAAGTTATGTGGCTTTTTATTACGTAAGTCGAGATTGAATATTTTCTTATCCTTTTATGTCTCGTCCTACCAAAAAGAACACTACTTCCTTTAAACCTTATCCCGTAGTAGCTAATCTAAGAAATAAGTTATGAATTTTTAAATCTAGTGAAAATATAAATACAATAGATCCAATTCAAAGCACAAGCGAAATCGTGAAATCCAGTGAAAATTTAGAATATTCAAGTCTAGAAAATTTGTATTATCAGAGTTATTGTTATAATTCACACTATATGAGAATTATACCAATAACTCCGATAATATTTTAAATCGTTCAACACAAGGAGAAAACAAGAAACAAGAAATCTCAAGCATGGCTCTAAACGGTGATAACCCAGCTAAATAAATTGTGACTCAGAGTCCATCACCATCTAACACACCAACTGTAACTGCTATAGACGTTTTTAACTCATTAAGAGTTCCTAATGCCATCAAGGATCTCCCTAGATTCGATGGAAACCCAAGATTACTCTTCGATTTCCTCGATAACGTCGACGAAATCGTCTCAATGATATCTATAGTTAGTAGTACAGGATATGGTCAACTTTTATTTAGGGCTATTAGGAACAAAATTGTAGCGCCGCTAACGAAGTACTCAATATGTATGGTACCCAGTTAAATTGGGATAAAATGAACGAAAATCTAATATTACACTACTCAGATAAACGGCACGAGACCTCTTTAATAAGGCATATCCATAAAAGAAATTCTATAGCGAAGTTGTTGAATTGTTTTCCGGTATGATGAACCACGTAAATATATATGAAAGTAACAAAAGTGTTATTCTCTCGAAAAATTAAGAGAACCACTAGGTTCAACTATTTGTGTAATGAAACCCCAAACACCCTTTTCTTACTGTATAAAAGAACAAAATATATTTTATGCTAAATCAGACCACAATAAATATTCAATGCCCGCAAAATTGGCGTAAGTTTCCTCCACGAATACACAAAGAATACATATCCCACAACCCCAAATTAGATTTCAAAATAGGACTCAACCTTAAATTTTCCGACAACAACAGAGATTTAATCAAACGCAAAATTTCACACAACAACCAAAAATTTCGCAACCAAATACCTTTCCCCAACAATACAGACCACCCCAGTTTACTAACCATACCTTTCAACAAAGACCACAATACTTTAACCGACCAAGTTTAACACCCCTTCCAAAACCCGAACAAATGGACACTTCTTCAGGAAATGTAAGAACAAATTACCACCAACCTCAGAATTAATTACCCCTCAATAATCCATTCAGACCAAATAATCAACCAAACTTCGTAAGCAAAGAACTTTTAATGTCACTGAGAGAAATCCAGTAATAAATCCTACATCCCACCAAGGAAACTCTTGCTCACATCAACAAAATCTTGACAATTTTTACGATTACGGAAACGAATACTTAACGGATTATCATAATGATGATAACTTATAGGATAGTGCACCAACTTGTAACGAATTAGAGGACAGAAATTTTTCATTAGTAGCTTCAACAGACCTATCGGATATATAGATATTAATAAACACGGATTCATCCTTCCTTATATTAACATATCTTCTCTATTCGGACGCCCAATCAAATCAATCAAATTTTTGATTGATACAGGTGCATCGTTTTCATCGATAAACCCTAAATATGTTCAGCCCGAAAATCTAGCGGAAACCAAACTCATAGTCATAACAACAGTCCTAAATACACATAAACATAACAAGGAAGTTATTATACCAAACTTCTACGAATTCAAACAACCTGGCCAAATTAGATTCCTCATCTTTACATTTCACGGATATTTCGATGGTCTACTTGGACTCGATACCCTAACAAAAGTAGGTGCCAAGGTCGATCTTGCCAACCAGGTATTAATAATGAATGACAGCACAATCCCCTTGCGATTCAAACCCAACTTCATTTCAGATAAGTATGAAATTCCTTCGAGTTCTAAACTTATCGTGAAAATACCGGTTCATATCCAAAACGGCGATGTATACATTAAAACAACAGAGATTAAACCGAAATACAGCCTGGTTGAGGCCGTCAGTCAATCAGACCATGAACAAATACTCTACATTGAGCAACCCCGGAAAGTTCAAACATTCTCCTCAGACGATTTCACAGAAATCAACAATTTTAGTGCCAATTATGATATCGAAGATTAAGCTATCGAACCCCAAGGCGACATTACAAAATTTCTTACAACCTCAGACCTCAATATGGAAGAAGGGAAAGCACTCCTTAAAGTGTGCAAAGAATATAACGACATTTTCTTTAAAGAAGGTCAAGACCTCATATTCACTAATCAGATAAAACATCAAATAAAGACATCAGATGATCTACCTATATACACCAAATCATATCGATACCCATATATCCACAAAGACGAAGTTCGCCGCTAGATTAATGAAATGCTTAATCAAGGCATTACACGCCCGGGTTATTCCCCTTAGAGCGGCAAAATAAAATGGAGACTCGTTATTGACTATCGCAAGCTAATCGAAAAATCTATAAGCGATAGATACCCTATCCCAAACATTACCGAAATCCTAGATAATCTGGGCAAAAGTATGTAATTTTCAACATTAGATTTAGCCAGCGGGTTTCACCAAATTGAAATGGATTCTCGCGACATACAAAAGACCGCTTTTACCGTAGATGGAAGACACTACCAGTATGTTCGCATGCCGTTTGGGATGAAAACGCCCCAGCGACCTTTTAAAGAGTGATGGACAACATCTTGAAAGAATTACAAGGAACTGTGTGTCTCGTATATTTAGTTGATATAATAATATTCTCCACGTTGCTTCAAGAGCACACTGAAAGTTTAAAGAAAGTTTTCCAGAAGTTACAAGAAGCCAATTTAAAGGTCCAGCTCGACAAATCGGAATTTCTCCATAAGGAGATAGATTTTTAAATTTTTTTAGATTTTTCAGATTTTTTTTTTTTTTGTAAAACCAAATCCGAGCACAATTAAAGCCACAACTTAGCTTCCAATTCCCAAAACATAAAAGGAGATTAAATCATTCCTTGGCCATACTATCGCAAATTTATTCAAGACTTCGCGAAACTCACTAAACCTATCACGGAATGTCTCAAAAAAGGGAAAATTATTGAACTCAACGTTTGATACGTAAAAACGTTCGAACTTTGTAAACACTAACGACCCGATCTTCCAATATGCAGACTTCACGAAGCCTTTCATCCTAACAACAGATGCCAGCAATTATGCTATTGGCGCTGCTCTATCACAAGGAACTATTGGGAGTGATAAGCCTATTTGCTACGCAAGTAGAACACTCACCGATTCTGAAGTCAACTATTCCACAATAGAAAAGGAACTACTGGCCATAGTGTGGGCCACAAAATACTTTCGCCCATATCTATTTGGAAGAAGATTCATATGATAATGAGCTTGGAGGACCCAAACTCTAAGCTAGTTCGATGGCGACTTAAGTTAGAGGAGTACGATTACGAAATCGTATACAAAAATGGAGTAGAATCAGACCCAAACAATCTACAAGGCCCAATAAGACCGAAATTCATGTAACACTCTGCTCAAGAAAACATGGACGACAACATTCCAATCTCTGAGAGACGCTTGAACGAATCTCCACTTCAACTTATATTGGATCAATCAAATCAGAAACCACAATTGTCATTACTCATGCCCAGGAAAATTATGCAGTACCTCAAAATGCAATCCCGAACATCATTCCAACAACCGCTCCTGCCAATGAACCCGCAAGGATCCAGTTCCTTTGGCCATCGCTCACCTCTAAGGGGGGAGGAGTTACATGCGTAGCATAATTACCTTTAGCTTAATAAATAATTCACCATATTCACAGTTATCAAAATCTTAGTCAGCAGAAACTTTTCAATATTGTACAATACTTTAGTAAAGTTCATTGTAATAAATTTTCTTGTACACCTGAGTTCAATTCCCTGAAAATTGTTTAGGTAATATCTGCAAATAAAATAAGGTCTTATTTCAGAAAGCTGAAATATAATTGTATTGCTAGCTGTGTTCATTCTTTTTCCGTTCGCTAATTGTATCAAACGTTTTAATTCAATAAAGTTAAATTGTTTAAAAGTAAAGGTTTATTTTTTTATAAATCCATTGATTAACAAACGTAACTCGCGCGTACCTTAAAAGCCACGTATTCGGTATGAAATGAATATTTTCCGATTTGGGTTTCCGTAAAAATTTGACGAAAGTTGGTGGGATACCACCGCTGCAACAAGGAAGTTAAGAAACAACAACAAAAGTACAGCTGTTCCATTGTTCGATTGATCACTGATCCCCGCTTGATCTTCACACAAATTCTGAATACCGCTCGGCCAGAATTTAAACAAATAAATTGGGTACAGGCTATTTACACAGATTTAGAAAAATTGTTACAATATATTTTTGTTGGCAACAAAGAAATAAGGTGAAGTTGATGAACACCTCATACGTTCATAACAACCCTTATTTGAACTCCTACTATATCAAAACCCATATTCAAAAGTTCTGCCAGTAAACTTTGAAGAATTTCCTTTAACTCGTCTATTGAAGGCTTTCCTATATAATATGCAACAGGTTGTTTTCTATTTTTTTGAGAATACTAGAGTATTAGAAGCAACAATATTTCATTGGCCAATACCACGAAGATCAGTAAATCCATAGATTAGATCATCTTTTTTGTTATAATCCGATCCATCTTTAATAGACGTTTCATAAAGTAAAAGTAAATTTAATATTTAGATCATTGATATCTTTCATCTTGCTTTTAAGAATATTCCTAATCACATCTGAAAGTCCACTGTTAAATCTAAGTGCTAAATCTAAGGGAGGAATACCAATCATAAATTGTACTTACTGAAGGTAGAGGCAAACCGGTATATAAGAGAGTTTTATATAACGCGAATGATTTATAATATATTCTCAAATCAAAGCTCTTTTCTTTTTCACTCCAATGGGCTTTTGCAAAATGAGACAATTGGGATTGGATGAATACTCTTACATCGTTGGATTTATGCTTTAGTAATTCATTTATTTTTTCTTTTAAGTTGGATTCATCAACATTTTTCTTGGCTTTTTTCGGGTATTCATAAAAGGAGCTATTCGCATTTTGATTCTCGTCGGACTTCTCAGCATCTATTGAGAATTTTCTTCTGGTTGGTGAAGGGAACTCTTCCGGAGATATAGCTGTAGTTTCGGGTTGTAAAGTCAGTTTCTATTTTTTGCTAGAAGTCTTATTGCCGGACTCACAGACAACCAATTCTTCATCTGAAGAGCTTTCTTTAATAGAGAGTATGGATAAAGAATCTGCCCGAGTTTCGGGGGCAACTGCAGTACATGAAGGAACCGATTTTTCGGAAACACGACGGGGTACTTGTTTTGGTGCAGGAGTGCTTTCCAACATTGCTTCGCAAATCGGATCTTTAACCGATTCTATGAACGATTAAATTAATGCATCAGCCAGTTTTGGAATCGCTATTGAGCTTAGTACTTTTTTCCTGCCCATGTTTTAATATCCTCCTCGTAAAAATGTTCACAAAACCGGACATTATCAAATAGAAGAATACTAAACTGAAAGTATATCCTAGAATGTTTCAACCAAATTGATTTTCCACGAACAACAGGTGGTCCACGGCCTTGATGCTCGTAGTATTGACACAAGCGGTCCAAATGAACTATTTTACGCTTGCCTTTTGTACCACGTTGAATCCTGTATACTACGTCATTTATTCTAGTTACTACTGAATACTGGCCCTCCCAGTGTTGTTGTGAATTTGGAGAACGTCCCTTACGTCGGTTCGGTTTGTACAGCCAAACAAGATCGATCACCTAAATTGAATCCTGCTGAATTCGCACGTAAGTCATAGCGGGTCCTCATCCGATTGGCATTTACTGCTAATTTTGCTCTCGTGGCTCCTTGAACATCAGCTCTCCTTTTCAATGGGGCACTGATATTATACTTATACATTTCCTGTCTGCTTCTATGTGGCGGCCCTTTGTAAGAAGCACGCATAGTGCATCTGCGACACAACTTCTCCACATACTCTCGCATATGTAGCCAATAAAACTTTTCTCGTATTTTAGAAATTGTTTTATTCACTTCCAAATGTTCCCCAGATGCTCCGCGATGCATTTTACGTAAAACATCGTTGACTTTTGATGCCGGCACGACATTTGCATTCGGAATGATTCACCGTTAGGTGCTTCCCACTTGCTTTTTAATATACCGCAATCAACATGAAGAGAATTCCATTGAATCCAGTAGCTTTTCAGCTTTTCACTCATCCCTGAAATATGCTTCTTTTCAGGCAGCAGAGACATAATATACATTCATACAGCAACGCATTTACTTTCCATTCAATAATTTCTATATAAGTTTTCTATTGAAATTATTGAATGGAAATTAAATGCGTTGTTGTATGTATGTATGTTATGTGACTGCTGCCTGAATATGTATAGCGAAGGAACTCTTTTATTCTCCGCTAGAGTGCAAGTTCTTGTACTTGGACTTTTGTCGTAGTTAAGATATGGCACTGGTTCATGGAACACTACCTTGAGGAATTGTGCAAGGGTTCTTGGGCCGTTACATTGTTGAAACTGCTGATTACATTGCCTATAATTAGCGTAGTGTATGAAATAGAGACGACGTATAGTAAAACCACAATTTTCTATTGAAAATCAAAACTTAATGAAAGCTTTATTTTCCATTATCGGCTTTTTATATTATCAATCAATTTGCTCATTATTACAAAAAAGCGATTGATTGTACATTTTTAGTCGCGCCGGAAAGAGTTTCCAGACGAAATTAATACTGCGAAAAAACTGCTTAGTGAACTGAACTTATTTACAATTTATAAAATATTTTTATACCCTAGATGAAATCTATAGGGTATACTAAGTTTGCCATAATGATGGTAGAGCAAAATGGATTGGACACCCCCGCATAAAATTAAAAGTTATTTTGGGTTTTGCATGTCCGTCTGTCCGTCCGTCCGTCCGCCCGTGCGCACGATAACTCGAGAACGCGTTCACTTAGAAAACTGAATTTTTGTACACAGACATGAAAAAAAAAGTAAAATTAAGTTCGAAAATAAGACAAATCGGACAACTCCTTCGTGGGGTTGCCATACAAAAATTTCGTTTTCCACGATATATTTGGACACTACCTGAGAACACGTCGACATAGAAAGCTGAAATTTGGTACATTGTGTTTTGATACTAATAGAAAATAAAATTTCAAAAACGAACTAATTCGGGGCAACCCCTTCTTGGTGTTGCCATATAAAAATTTTGTTTTTTTACATATACTTTGAAAAAGATCAGTCCTATACATTTTTATTGTACTAAAAACTTCTTCAGAATAACAAATCCTATAAAATTGGTTATAATCATTTTTTCTGTCCGACAAGCCGTTCTAGAAATATATGCGAGAAACCAATGCAAAAAATCAAAATTGCTCAAATGGGTGACCATACGAAATTTCATACGTGCATTCATCTAGGGTATCGTAAAAATTGGTCTTAGACCAATTCTAGCTTTTTCACTTGTTTTAATTTTTGAATATACAAAATTATTGAGAAACTGAGAATTGAAGAAATGCAAGAATGCAAGAATTTGAACAAATTATATTATGACTAAATAAGTAAGAAAAATTATATAGAAATTATTGAATGGAAATTAAATGCGTTGTTGTATGTATGTATGTTATGTGTCTGCTGCCTGAACATCTTGCTCAAACTTCCTCATCACGGATGCTAATTGTAAAAGGCTCTCCAAAACTGCTTGTTGGTATAGCTTTACTTAGTCCAGACCTTAAACATTTTTGTTTTTACCACCTGTGTATTAAACAGGCGGCAATAAGTAGTCCAATGACAAATGCTGAGTAGCCCAAGGTGAAATGTTGAACATAGACTGGCTTGACTTCGTTTGGTAACTGTTGGTTTCTTTGTAGGTCGTCAATACCTTCGCTTAATTTTTTGAGCTCAACCGAGTGAGCTTGATGGCGTATAGGGCTGTGCTGCATTTCTTTCAGGCGTTCGATGAAATAAGATCGCCCAGATTCTCTGCTGGCAGTAGTGATGTTCGCATCGTGCTCGGGTAGACATTGTAGGCTTGAATTGTAATGATCTCTTGTTTTATTGCGCAATTGCTCTGGATTTTCAGAATTCCAGATCCTTGAAGCATCTGAGTTGATACAGTTTTTTTGCATACCACATTTATGGAAGTTTTTTTCTTTTATTGAGTAAATCCATCGGTTGGGATTAAATAATTGTATCCACTGTTTTCAGTCTCCATTACCTGACAGTTTGGTGAAGATATTCCGTGATTTATGAAACTCATTTCACAGGCGCTGATTTTGGCTCCGTTTCTGTATATAGGGTGTTTCTGTTTACACATGTAAGTATCCTTTCCATGGTTTCACATGTGGCTAATTCTTGTCCGCTAAGCGGGTAGTGTTGGTCCCAATACAGGTTAATTACTATGAAATCAGCCGACGGTTTGATAGCCATGACGGTGTTATCGATTGCCACTGAGACAGGAATAATGCGAAATAGTTTGAATTCTTCATATGCAAACAGTGGCAATTTGATTCTGAATATTACGTATTTGTCGGCGACCCGACTTTCTATAGTTAGTTATAGTAGCTGAGGATTTATCTCGCCGTGATGTATGTGTATGATCACGTCTAGTATGGTAGCTTGCACGCGTCGATAAGCTGATGTCATTAACGTTAACTGTATGGCTGATGACATAAATAGCTGTGCTAGTCTTTCTTGATGAAGCTCTTCTGTGACGTTATTGATTAGTTGACGTAGCCGAAAATCTACCTCATTGAACTGGTGCCTGATGTTTTCTTCGTCCTTCTTCAAAATGTTAGCAGTAGAATCAATTAATGATGTTTGATTTTTTATTAAGCTCAACAAATGATCCTCTTTGTTTCTGATATTGTTAATGGTGCAGGCCATTTTTTCTGCATACTCAGAGTCAAGGACTCCAAGTAGAGAGTTGGCTATATTCCCTACTATATCCAATGGCACTCTAGCACTTCGCTTCCGCGGATTTGATAAAAGTAGTTCATTATTGCTGATCAATTCGTTCTGTAGGATCGTGCAATTGCTTCAGAATCAGTAGAATGTGTAAGTTGAGATATTGCAGATATTTTGTAGTTTGTTGATGCCATTTTTAATGCTGTTGAACTCTTTCCGATAGTTGTCCATGTCGTAGTACACCACTAGATTCCACTCATTAGAGATCAAATGGGTAGAGCCAAAGTTTTCGGAATATATACCCGGCTGAGATTTAAACGGCGGTATTTCTAGTGATGAATTTCCTGGAATCGGCAATATCAGACACGTGAATAGGAGCGTGGTGAGTGCAGAGCTTGCCGAACGTCGTGACATTTTGCCAGCTCCTGGACCTGCGTCCTCTTGATCTTTGTCAGCTCTGCGTCTCAGAAACCTTTCCTGTTACATTCGCTCATCTTTATGCATATGTCTTCTAAGAGTTCCAGACGTGGTTTTGACGTCAGAAACTCGAACCAAGTCGTCCTTTCGCTGAATTGCCCGGGTAATCCTTCCGAGCTGCCACCTGAGGGGAGGCAAATTATCTTCTTTGATTAACACCATCATGCCAAGGCGAGCATTCACGGATTGCTGCTTCCACTTGTATCTTTGCTGCAGCTCACATAGGTATTCGGGAGACCATCGACACCAAAAGTCGTGCCTTATATGCGACACCATTTTCCATCTTCCCGCTGGACCCACTTGTTGTGTACTTGACTGTGGATCAATTCTTGAAGTCAGGGGCTCCCCACAATAAAATGTCCCGGTGTAAATGCTGTCAGATCATTCGAATTGGATGATAACGGTATTATTGGCCTCGAATTCATTATGGCTTCGGTCTCGGATGTGAGTGTAGTTAACTCTTCATATGTCAGAGAAGTTGCAGCTACACCCTTGTATAATAGGGATTTGGCTGGTTTTATTGCTGCTTCCCACAATCCACCGAAATGTGGGGCGCGTGGTGGAATGAAATGGAGCCCCATACCCTTTCCCTGGCACATTGAAGTAATCTTCTCTTGAGATCTCTTTGAGTGTAAGATGTCTTGAAGCTCATTCAGCTGGTTTCTGGCTCCTACGAAGTTTATGGTGTTGTCACAATATAAGTTCAGACAATGCCCTTGCCTCGCTATAAACCGCTTACGTGCCCCAAGAAATCCATCTGTCGTCAGATCGCTCACCACTTCTAGATGCGTCGCCTTTGTAGCGAAACTGCAGTATTCTGCGATTTATGATTTTTGAGGAAGTTTCCCTCGTAATTTGAAGTGTGTCCAAACGGGGCCGCAAAAGTCCACTCCGGTGTTTATAAATGACCTAGCGGGTTGAACTCTGGCTGTGGTTAGATTTTCCATTAACTGAGTCATGAGATTGGGCTTGACCTTGTTGCAACGGACACAGTTCTGCACGATCGATCTACCAATAGTCTTCCCCCTGATTGTCCAAAACCTTTGTCGTGTAAGTGACAATAAGGTTCGGGGCCAGCATGAAGGTTGCTGTTTTGAATGTCTGTCATTAGTACCTTGGTGACTGGGTGAGAACAAGGCAGCAATATTGGATGTTGTAGATTTAAGTGTTCTAGCCTTCCTCCTACTCGTATCATATCTTCCTCGCAATGAAGGGTGTGAAGCTATTTAATGAACTACTACTGTTAACCGTTATAGATCGATTTAGTTGATTGATATCATCCACGAATCCTTCTTGTTGTGCTTCTTTTAAGATTACGATACGCGCTTTATCTAATTCCTGAATGCTTACTGAAGCCTTGCTCCTCTTATGTTAATTTTTCGGCTTTGCATTACAAATAAATCTCAGAATGTATGCCATTATTCTCTGCAGCCACTTGATTGAATTTCTTCCTCGCAATGAAGGGTGTGAGGCTATTTAATGAACTACTACTGTTAACCGTTAAAGATCGATTTAGTTGATTGATATCATCCACGAATCCTTCTTGTTGTGCTTCTTTTAAGATTACGATACGCGCTTTATCTAATTCCTGAATGCTTACTGAAGCCTCGCTCCTCTTATGTTAATTTTTCGGCTTTGCATTACAAATAAATCTCAGAATGTATGCCATTATTCTCTGCAGCCACTTGATTGAATTTCTGTGCTTGATGACACTGCTGAATGGTAGGCATTCTGTTGATGTGGTTAACACTATCTTAGATTTTTCTTTTTCACATCACTGTCCACTTTGGAATAGTTACACGGACAAATCCGCTCTGAATCATGTAAAAATGGTGGTCCATAAAACCAAATGTTGCAGTGCTTCAATTTCTCTGGGGTATTCCACGGGATACGAGGTCTGCAAGGTTTTCCACGGATTTCGCATGTCGCCATTGCTCTGTATTCGTTTGCCTCTATTGGCGACGAAAGTATGAAATGAAGAAGACTCTGCATTAATCCACGTGAGAACGATCTCTGAATCTGTCCAATAGTACATCTTTTGACAATTAAACTTCATATCTGTTACAGCACAAAGAGTCAATTGAGCAGCTCATTTTGCGGCGAATAGCTCAAGTCGAGGTTGTGTTGTAGTTTTTATGGGTGTTACTTTGGACTTGGCACATAATAATCGTACTACGACTATCCCATCTTACGATATTGATCTGACATAAATTGCAGCTCTATAGGCTTGTTCAGATGCGTTGGAGAACGCATGAATTTGTATTGAGCTTGGCTGTTGAGGTAACGTATCTTTGAATGTTGATGCCGCTCAGTTACTTTAGACTATCTCGAAACTTAATGCAGCTTGTGTGCATTTCAGAGGGTATGGCTGCATTCCAGTACAGCTTTAGCAACCATAGTTTCTGTATGAAAATCCTTGCAGGGTTTGTGAAGTGATGGAGTCTTCACAAATAATATCTAAATGGAAGGTTTTTTTTAAGGAGAAAAGCCAAGCGTTTTGCTGAGATAATTGCGTCCAATAATAATCCCGTTGTTAGGTTAGAATCTTACATTTGAATGTAGTGGGCTCCTTCTTTATTAGATTTATTTCGCATTGATTTGTTTTTGCATTTGTGTTAAGTTTGGCGGATGAAACCTGCAGTCAAAATGCATATGGTCCAACGTTGCGCAATTGTGGATATCCTGGACTGCCATTTTCAGATAGTGTTCGCGATTGTAGTCTATTAATATATATTTGTTTGATGGATTAATATATACGAATGATCGATTAAGGAATGTAGGTAATGGCATTGCTTGCAAAATTTGATATGGTTCCTTGAAAGGAAGGGGGATTCTGAGCTCTATAATTACTTTATTATTGAAGATAGTTGCGGCTATTGTACTCAATTTGTAAATTTCCGTTATTAAATTTTCTCTGGAATTTATGTGGCAATTCCTGTTTGATGTTTAATAAAAGTTCTTCAATTTTTCTAGGCGAAATAAGTGTGTGGTGAAATTTTTCATGCCTTGAATCTGTTAGAAGATCTATTAGCTCTATTTGGGTGTTTTGGTATCTGAATGCCATTAATGAGGCTAGTGAAATGAGAGATTCGAGTTCCATGGATATTTTGTTGTCCAATGTTCTGTTTTCCATTAATGATGTAGCTATTTGTACTGATATTAGTTTTTTATACATATACAGGAATTCCTTCTCAATTGCGGCTTTTGTCTTACTAAATATGTAAGCTATTGCTTCTACTACTGCAAGTTGGCTTTTCATAACTAATAGGAGGGAGTTTTGGTTAAGGGTGAAATTAAGAATCTGTTCATCGTACAATTTGGCATCATCCACGTCCAATGTGCCGCAGAGAGCTAATATAAGGTTAATTTGTAACAACGTACCGCTACAAGTGTAGCTCAAGGCTGAGTGTCTGTCCAGTTTCTGGCAGGTCGATGTAATTTGTTGGGCGATGAACTGGATGTTGTTACATTCTGTTTTAAAATTCGCAAGGTCGTAATAGGTTACCATTTTCCATTCGTTGCTGTCGAGATTGACTCTCCCAATCTCTTCGAAGTAAATGCCTGCAGTAGCATTTAGCTGCTTTACCTCTATTCCCGAGCCGTAAATTAAGGGGATGAAAATTAGAATGAATGCTATATGCATCATTATGGAAACCTGGAAAATGACATTATGTTAATATCTCTGAATGATGTTTGAAGATGATGAAGTTGTTACTCTGAGAAAAGTTTTAGGTCATTGTTCTGGACTCTTTTGTTTTTATTATTAATTCGTATAGTTGAATTTTCAGCGGAGTTTGTCTCCATAACCTCATACGGACCTGATCATAGTGGTGAGCACTTATTATCTTTAACCCTGCTTTTGAGTAAGAATTTATCTCCAATATTGAATGATTTTTGGACTGAGTTCTTATCGTACTGTAATTCTGATTTGTCTTTGTTTGCCATGGCTATGTCCTTAAATATTTTGAAGCTTTGCTGTAGACGTGCTTTTAACTCGTTTGCATAATTGTCGTAATTATAGCAAACGGTTGGAGAAGTTTTAAATTATACGGGATTTCGGCTGGGAATCCGTATAGGAGTTCGCGAGGAGTATAATTAGTACTTGAATGAGGGGTTTTATTATATACAAACATGGCATAAGGAATACATGAGGATACTTTCTGGAATACCATGTCGATAAATTATTGTTGTCGTGAAGGCTTCCGCTAATGACTTAGACTCAGTGTCGAATAGCTTCAGAAAATTTTGAGAGGTCGTCTTTGAATGTAAAGAGATATTTATTTCCAGAATGTGGAGGTCCTACAACATCTAAGTACCCTTTCCCGAAAGGTTTGGAACTATTGCTCGAGATTTTCATAGGATTTTTTGGATTTCTAGATACTTTGTTTACTTGACAAAATTTACATTTCCTTACGTATTTGATAATATCGTCTGACATGTCAGGACAGTAGAATTGCTTTTTGATTCTTTTAATTGTGCGGGAAACTCCTTGATGGCCTTCCGTTGGTAATGAGTGAAAATCTTTTAAAACCTGTTCGATGTCATTAATGTCGGATAAAGATTTTATTGCATCTGGATGGAGCTTTATGTTTATTTGTTGATTAGCGAAGACCTTGGTAAAAATGCTTTTAATAATTATTAGATTTTGTGGATCTAATATAGGGAAGGAGATATTTATTTGTTTTAACTGATTTGCTTCTGTGTATGAGCAGATCTCAGTTAACATTTTTTCGAGGTCTGATCTATCTCTTTGGGATCGGCAAGGAAAATTAATCTTTGACATGAGTCTTCTCTTTTGAAGAGGTTCAGTTCATTTTTTGAAAGTGGAGATTTATTTGAAAATTTTAGTTTCGAATTCAACACTCTTTCAAGTTCAGTATCTTGCATGGGCAAAATGAAAAATTTAGGATTCGCATTTTTGGTAATGGAAATTTGTCTCAGTTATTATGACTGAGGAATTGTTTGTTGACGATGGAGCTGGGTTTGGAGAAATAATACTCCCGCTGGGAATGTTCTGATTCGCCTGAGCTCTAGCTTGATTCCTAGTTAGCACATTTACGCAGGTAGTAGGCTCTGCAAAATATTTGCTACTATCTGGAATTGCTCTGCTGAGAGCGTCGCATTAGTGTTGAGCTTGCCTGATTTGTGAACTATTTCTTAGTCATATTCCTCAAGGCGTATTCTCCACCTCATCAGACATGAGGATTGATCTTTCAGATGATATTGATTTATGGTGAGTTACTATTGTAAACTGTTGTTGTGACTCAGGTACCAATGCCCTAAATCACAACCATAAGGTCAATACATCAATATATTGTCCTATACAATATATTTATGTAGCTCATAAATGACCCTGAAAATGAAAAGTTATTTCATTTTAAAATTTCAATCAAAATTTAAAATGCATTTAGAAATGCATTCCCACAGTATAACAAAATGCAATTTTGCATAAATTGCATTTTGTTATCAGGCACACATTTCACTCACACGATATGCACACTTACCTACATACAGTGTCTTCTTACTTTTTTTCCGTATGTACTATGCACATACGTACATTACCTACTTAATCCAATCTAATTGTATGTAGGGGAAGGTGTGGCGAGACGGGCTAGAGGGCAAGAAGGGCTACCCGTGTTTTCTCCCAAAACGAACACGCTAGGAACAAGCAGCAACGTGCATTAGGCGTGTCTTCCTCGCACCGCTCAGTCGACCGAGTGCTGTTACAGAAGAAGGACGTGTCGCTGCGTTTTGATAAAAAACCTTGATTTACGTGAGTTTGTTATTATTTGTACGTCATATGACAAATGTGACATGATCACAAAAATATTGCCTTTCGGAGTAACTTGTGGTTGGTATAGAAACACAAAGTACTAGGCCTTAAGCCAAGCATGAATATTTGGAATCATTTTAACATGCTTTAGTGATTTTTTGTTTTTACTTCGAAGTCACCCAAGGGGGCAAGATGGGCTATAGGGTAGCCCATCTTACCCCCCGTTTTCTCGTACATTATATTTTTTTAATTCGTTTTGTTATTTCGGTTTTAGAATGGTACGGATATATAAGCCTAAGACTAATAGGGCACAATGGAGTGAAGAAAGTATGAGAAATGTATTCGAAGCAGTGCTACAAGATAGAATGGGTACTTTGCTGGCTCCTAAGACTTTCGGAGTTCCGCGAACAACATTGCAAAGGAAAGTTAATCTTGCTTGAGAGTCCCCCAACATACCACCGAAAATAAAAGTTCCTTTAGGCCCAAAGACGACAGTATTTTCATTCGAAGAAGAAAATGAGCTTGCAAGATATATTGTAAATATGGAAAGTCGGCTTTTTGGTCTTACATCCAGAGACGTAAAGGTTTTAGCATGTCAACTGGCAATAACGAACGGTAAAGCTCATCCTTTTAAAGAATATATAAGTATGGCAGGGAAAGATTGGCTTACCGGCTTTTTAAAACGACACCCGCAACTAGCAATAAGGAAACCCGAAAGTACATCCGCTGCAAGAGCAGCAGGCTTCAATCAGGTTGCAGTGTCAGACTTCTACAAGCTATTAGGAAAACTCTACGACGACCATAAATTTACTGGTAACCGCATTTACAACTGCGATGAAACCGTTGTTTCAGTTGTACCAAAATGCAGATGTAAAATAATTGCTTTGAACGGTCGCAAACAAGTTGGCGCTTTGACATCTACATAGAGAGGAGCAACTATAACTGTTGAAGCATGCTTTAATGCCACTGGTCACTATATACCTCCCATGATGATCTTCTCAAGAAAGCGTATGAAGCCGGAGTTGATGGTCAATGCTCCGGAAGGAGCTTATGGCGTGTGTAGTGACTCGGGTTGGATAACATCAGAACTATTCCTGGGGTGGTTTAAAATGTTCATTAAATACACTGGGGCAACAAAAGAAAATCGTGTATTATTGCTCCTTGATGGCCATTTCACATACACGAAAAGCATAGAACTTATCGATGAAGCTAGAAAGAATGGCGTTGAGATTTTATCCTTTCCACCACATACAACTCATCGCCTGCAGCCACTCGACGTGACTTTTATGAAGCCTTTAAGTACCTATTACGACCAAGCAGTAACTTCATGGCTTCGCAGTAATCCTGGTATTGTTGTCAGTATTCGTCAGGTAGCGGAATTGTTTGGTAAGGCATTTATTCAAGCAGCTACAATGTCCAACGCCGTGAATGGATTTAAGAAGTGTGGAATTTGGCCATTCGATTCAAACGCTTTCACAGAAGCTGATTTTGTAGCTTCTATGACGACAGATATAGAGGTAACACCATCCACCGTAGATATAGCGTCCCAAGGTTACAACAATGAAGGGACTAACAAATTGCAAACAGAGAATACCAATAGTATTTCTGTAAATTACTCTGAACCTGGATGTTCTTTTTGGCATGAACAGACACAGGCCAGAGAGCCCTTGCATCCAGTTCAGCAGTCAGTGTTTGCAATAATTAGTCCTAAGCAACTCCTTCCAGAACCTCTGACTCAACAGAAGAAGCGAACATCAAGAAAACGTGGCAAAACAGCAATAATTACATCCTCGCCATATAAGCAAGCGCTTGCAGAAGATATCAGAAGGAAAGAAGAAATTGTGCAAGAAAAAGGAAGAAGGAAAATTGAACGACAAAGAAAAAAAGAAGAAAAAGGAAAAAATAAAGAAGGAAAGAGAAAGGACGAAAAACGATTGTAAAAAAAAACCAAAACTAAAGCGACCAAATACCACACTAAGCCGGTTAGAATTATATCGTCAGAGAGTGAAAATGAAACTTCCAATACCCCGTGTTTATATTGTAACGAACGTTATCTTCAGTCAGTTGAGGGATGGATAATGTGCCTAGCTTGTGAAAAATGGGCCCATTGTAACTGCGCGGGTGTAGACGATGATGACGCTGGAGCGACTCATGTCTGTGCATTGTGCTTACCAGATTAATAATCCACTACAGTACAATATTACAGTAAAATATTATTTAAACCTTTATAGCCCATCTTGCCCCACGGCATTAGCCCATCTTGCCCCATATGTGGGGTAAGATGGGCATTTTGACATTTCTGATATTTTGAATTATTATTATTTTGTTTATGAAGATACATATTTTTTTGTTTATAATATTGAAGGCTAGTTACCAAAAAAATGTTTTATTAAAGTTTTGAAATTTCTATTAATGAAAACTTGCGTTTCATTCATTTCCGAACCTTAACTAGCCCATCTTGCCCCACCCTCCCCTACATACATACAATTATCAAAATTATTCGCGCCCTCTTAAAATTAATATTTCAAGACGGGCGCACAAGTGCAAATCGGATTACAGTTTTGCATTGATACATATAGCTCGCATCAAAGAACTTTTGCATTTTCTCACGTACGTTTTTTCAAAGTGGTGAGAAAACAATAAAAAGAAAAAAGAGCTTTTGAAGCGATCACGGGTACCTGGGTGCAATTTGCCCAAACCTCGGGGAGTTCGTTCTTAAAACCCGTCGAGTGAAAAATGTTTAAAAACCATACCAAAAAATTACTAACCGAGAGTTAAGGAAAACATAATAAAATTTTGTGTATTAAGTGATTCGAAAAAAATTATTATTATATTAGTGCTAAGGAAATTGGGATTATAAAAATATAAAGAAAAGAATAATAAAAATAATAACAGAACAAATAGAAAAAAATAATAAAGTGATTGAGTTTTAATTTTCCCTTTGCCCAATATCGGCGACTGCTCTCTCCTTCGGAGCACGGAGCAGAGCCCTGATATAACAATTGGTGGCAGCAGTATTTTTAAAAAATCAGTGCCTTAAAAAGAAAAAAAAATTTCCTTAAAATAATAAAATCCTGCCAGACATACAACAACTGGTAGTAGCGAACGAAACAAATCAGTGTCCATAAAAATCTAATAAACAAGTAAAAAAGCTAGAATTGGTCTAAGACCAATTCGTATGATACCCTAGATGAATGCCCGTATTAAATTTCGTATGGTCACCGATCTACACAAGTTTGATTTTTGAAGTTGTTTTTCGCATATATTTTTAGAACGGTTTGTCGCACAGAAAAAATGGTTATTATCAATTTTATAGAATTTCATATTCTGCAGAAGTTTTTAGTACAATAAAAATGTCTTGGACTGATCGTTTTCAAAGTATACATAAAAATCCTAAATTTTTATATGGCAACACCAAGAAGAAGTTGCCCGATATAGTTCATTTTCTACATTTTATTTGGTAATGTAGCAAAAACATTATGTACGAAATTTCAGCTCTCTACGTCGACGCGTTCTCAGGCAGTGTCCAAATATATAGCGGAAAAAGAAATTTTTATAGGGCAACCCCACGAAGGAGTTGCCCGATTTGTCTCATTTTCGAACGTAATTTTACTTTTTTTTTTAAAGTCCGTGTACAAAATTTCAGCTCTCTAAGTATAAGCGTTCTCGAGTTATCGTGCGCACAGACGGACGGACATGCAAAAATTAAAATAACTTTTAATATTATGCGTGGGTGTCCAATCCATTTTGCTCTACCATCATTATTTCGAGCTGTTACAAACGGAATGACAAACTTAGTATACCCCTATAGATTTCATCTAGGGTATAAAAATGAAAGTTATGATATAGTATCGAAAATCCGCAACAACATAACGTTTTAGTGACAGCAATATTCATTAATTTTCAGTTCCTTTTTAAACAAACTAACCAAGTGAAAACCAAGAAAAGTAAAGTAAAAGAAATATTGTAATATTAAATAATCGAAACATCAAAGTAATTAAATAAATCACAAAAAAAAGAAGCCCGGGTACTCCAAAAAGAGAGTACTTAGAGGAAAATCACAATAATAATAATAAAAGTTCAAGCGCCCTAGCGCTCAACGTGGGACCCTTGCGAGGCTTCATCCGTACCTCAACAAGACGAAAATTATCATAGAAAGAAGACCTCAAGAAATCGTTAACAACCTCTCAACATTAACAACACCTTCATCCATAATCGTGAATCGCCAAAATCGCATACCGAAGCACCAAACTTCCTTTCCAAAAAAAAAAAACATAAAAATAAATAAACCAGTGGATAAAAAGCCAGGTAGAACAGTAAAATTATATTTTATTTTTTTTCTCTCATTATTTTAAAATATTTTCTTTTAATTAAAATTGTATTCAATCAAACTATTTATAAATAAACGCATTCTGCGTGAAACATAAAAGCAAGGTGGAAAAGTGAAATACATTTGTTTTTTGTATTATTAAAACGTACAACCAAGGTAGAAAAGTAAAATTTAATTAATTTTTTTTCTCTCTTCTCCTTATTATTTTAAACTAAATTTTTTTTTTATTTAATTAAAATTGTATTCGATCAATTCATTTCTATATAAACCCATTCTGCGTAAATAAATTCTTCCCCATACAAAATAGCCTGAATACGCTCCTCCTAGAAGCGACCTCTGCGGTAAGACCATGTGAGCTTGCTGGCCAGAGGACTTCGAATAAACCAAAAATCGATCCCCTACGATAGAGCTTCACATACCTATCGATCAGGAGAAAGATTTTGGTTGGAAAGAGCGATTTTTGCTGATTACCCCTTTTTTTTATTAGCTAAATAATAGATAAATAAAAAAAAAGACCAGAGATAAATAAACATACGTTTTTTTCTTTCTTTTGCTAATTTCTTTACTTGCATTGAGATTTTATTACTTCTCTCGCTATAATTTGTAAAAAAAAAAAAAAATTATTAAAAACGCCTTGTTTTTCTTTCTTTCTCCCTCTACATTCAATTAAAATAAATTAACCCTCTTATTATTGACAAATCAAACAAATTATCCACCTTCTTATTACTGTGTTTTTCACACATATTACAGATTACTGAAACACTATTACTTATACATAATTATTTACGCATAACCAACTTAACAGCTGCTTATTGATGCTGGGAAATTTAACTATTTGTGTTCTACTTGTCTGCCTTTTCTTTGGTCCATAAAAATTTGCCGCGTCTTTTATAGTTCCCCAAATTTAAACAAATCTAAACCTAAAATTATTCCATAATAATAACAGACACACTCTATCTTATAATTTCTTTTTATATTTTCACCTAGTTCTCCGCCATTTACTTCACGAACCTATCATGACAGAAGAAAACAAATCTTTCGATGAGCTCTGCTTGTCACAAGTCCCAAAAATGACAGAAATTAGACAAATTCTGGCCGACTATCACCTAAAAGGACTTCAGATCTTACTTCTGGAAAACTCCAACAGTTGGAAGAACTATGAGCTTCATTTGAAAAAATTGAAACCCTGATTCAAGATCATGAAAATTTTACTGAAACTCATGATTATTTTAAGCAGTCATGCTATGACAAAACGGAGGACTGGTACAATCTTACAAAGACAACTCTGTCTGATAGGTTGAAATCCATATCAGTCCACACAGAGCGCAAAAATAACCCGTTTTACGTCCCACCTCCAAAAACTTCTCAAAAAACAACTGCAGCTGAAAACCATGACAGCACAGACAAGGATCAATCGAATACAGTACGATTTCGATTGCAAGAAGATAGACAAAAACATTATCCCATATTATCCAGTCTATAGATAATAATTCACTTGCAACTGCAACCCAGGCATATCTAAATCAAAAATTATACTCGTTGGACAAATATTGGGATGATTTTGAAGAAACACACAATGAAATAATCTTGCATGTTGGCCCAAATGACAAAGACAGCGAATACTTCGCAAATGATGTTTACATAAACATGGAAACATCATTCTCAGACACTGTAATTGCGCTGCAAGAACAATTATTGGACTCTCGATTCCGAAATGTGACGAATACTACAAATAATTCCACAGAGCATCAGCACAATGTCTCTTTCAGAGACCAATCAAGTTTTTTCCCATCTGAAGCGAAAACATTAATTCCAAATTTCAATGGAAATCCGAAATATCTCCACAAATTTATTTCAAGTTGTGATGACATTGTAACGTCGGTGTTGGTGTGCGGGCAGTCAGGAGATTGTCCAGGGCCGTTTTCCGACGTTGCTGGGTTTCAGAGCGCTGTTCTAGCTCTGCGGTTCGGGCGGTAAAAGGAATACACACACACTACTTAATCTACACTCACTCACTTACTTATACTAACTTAAGACTACGCGGCGTAGGTGCGAGGTAGGAGCGTGCGCTTGCTATTCCTTAGACCAGCACGATTAACGTACGCCTGTCGTTAGGAGTAGCCAACACGGGGGATGCGGGACGGAGCGTGCGCTCGCTATTCTTCTGACCAACACGATGACGTGCGCTTGTCGTCAGAGTAGCCAACACGGGGGACGCGGGACGGAGCGTGCGCTCGCTATTCTTCTGACCAACACGATGACGTGCGCTTGTCGTCAGATTAGCGAACACGGGGGATGCGGGACGGAATGTACATGTGCGCTTACTACTCCTCTGACCAACACGATGAACGTGCGCTTCGTCGTCAGAGTAGCCAACACGGTACGGGGACGGAATTGATATTCGTGCGCTCGCTACTCTTCCGATCAACACGATGAACGTGCGCTTATCGGCAGAGTAGCCTACACGGGGGTACGGGGATGGAATGCATGCGCTTACTATTTCTCGGGCCAGCACGATTAACGTGCGCTTGCCGTTGAACTAGTCAACACGACTTGCGGATAGGACTGGACGGGAGATGTTTCTAGTCGAGCTGCTGGGAGGCAACTGACTAATTGGTCGGTGCTTGACTGACTTTTATAGCCAGCCTTCTGGTATTCCACTGGTGGGGGTCAACTCTGTTTACGTTGGAGTTGTACACTCGCGGTCGGATATTTTGTTTGAACGGTGACTAGTAGCTTTTGGATGATTTCATTTCGATGCTTACTGATCGACTGAGTGATCTTTCTACTGGCTGTCGGCTATTTATAGGCAGGCTGGCTGATGGCGTCGGGTGTAGAATGCTCCCTTCTACTATCACGCCACGAGCACGGGACACTACTGAGCTGCTTATCAGTAGTGTGCCCTCCTCTCGGCGGCTGGCTTACTTTGTTGCGGCTGCTAGACACTCGTTTTCGCTGGTGTCTAGCTGAAATGTATGTAACTTCGTTACAACATATACGCAACAGCAACGACGGCGAACGAAAAACACTCCCTCTTTAGCTTAATAAGGAGTAAATTATCCGCAGAGGCATACGACGTATACAGATACAATCAAATCTCAGATTGGCCTGAGTTAAAATCGCTATTGGCTCCAACTTTCGAAGTCAAAACCCCTAGGTCCACACTACAATCTCAATTGATTAACTCCAGACAATAAAGAGAGGAAAGTGTAAGAGACTTTTTGCAGAGATTAAATACAACACTGTCCAAGCTAAATGAAGCAACACATTCCTATACAACGGGCAAGGTGCCCCTAAAATCTTTATTAAAAGATAATGAGAGCCAGGCCGTAAGAGCAATAGAGGACCTTACAGACCTTAGTAAAAGTGCATCCCGATAAATCCTTTTCTGCACTAAAATCACACATCTTGGAGCATGCATCACGCTTTGAGCAGAAACAACTTGCTTCCCATGCACATAACAAGATTAATCAAACTCCATTTGCGAAAACAATAAATTCAAATCTTCGTTGCTTCAAATGTAATAGACTGGGGCATGCTGCATCAAGTTGCCCAATCATACAACGCACCACGCAAAATTTCAATGCGGTTCCAAAGCTAAACCCCCAATTAAACGTTCTCCAGATTTTAATAAAATTAAATATCCATCACAATCTCCTTCATGTCGATATTGTCATCGAATGGGACATACAATCGAGGAATGCCGGACAAGAGCCGCGAACAACAGTCGTTCTGGCTGCAATCAGAGAAATCGAAATAATTTCCAGAAGGTGAATAGAAAGCTGTCATGGTTTTACGTGAGCACCTGCCATTATAGCCTAATCTGACGGCACTCTTAATGCACGGATTAGTAGACAAGCGACAATCAACGCCCTCAAGAAGCAGAATATATTATATTCTGTTTCAAGAGTACCAGTTTATGTGAATGCAATCTTGACATTGGACTTACTGGTCGAAGCGAGACCTACCTAAAATCTCTTCCGGTCTGTGGGTCACGGCATCCGGTTGATTTAGCGCAACTCCACGCCGATAGCCAATCCTCTAAGCATACAATAATAAGCGACCACTCCTCAAATTCACGGACGCAGTATTCAATTATACAAAAGAACAAACTACTCTGTTTAGAAAAGAATGTTCGCCTAAGTCATGCAGAGTCAGAAAATCTCACACCGCCCGCATATGGGATACCACAACCACTACGATACTCCCACAAGGGGGCCTTCCCAATGATGAGGCAAATATTGGTACTAATGCTGCACTATTTGGGGCTCCTCATTCCCGTAGTACCAAGTTAGCAATGTCGGCTACCCAAATGGTATGGCTTCATATAACATAATCGTACGATTATGAGTACTCCCACTGAATCTTCATGCAGACTCTTAGACGTTATTGGTACCTGCGTTCGGGCTTAATAATATTAGCACTTAAAAAGTTACAGTAGTGGACGACACGAAGGTTATGATCCACCCTTTAGGCTAGGAGTGGCTTGAGACTACAGCCCGTAGTCTTATAGCATACCACGGTACAAATACCAATCTGCATACTAGGTCATATACGCGCTAGGCTACACTAGGTACACGCACTTTCATCAGAAATCAGACGCACGGTAAACCTCAGCACAAAGTAGCTCGGTGCACATATATGGCTTTTCACATCCTGTGTATCCTCTCCTGGCAGCATTTCGCTTCCTTTTTTCCAGAAGTTGAACAATACTCCACCAACAAACACGGCTGAAAGACAGCCTTAAAATAGTAACTGGCAGCAGCCAGTATTCCGAGAAAGTCGAACTTCACCGCCGAGATATAATAATGCCAATATCTCGGCTATATCGCCGTCTCCAAATAGGAAGGACAACAAAATTTCATCGGCATCCACT
The DNA here is from genome assembly GCA_963930735.1 of Dioctria linearis. Lineage (NCBI taxonomy): Eukaryota > Metazoa > Arthropoda > Insecta > Diptera > Asilidae > Dioctria > Dioctria linearis. Next base: position 57,179,529 of record OZ005744.1, read on the forward strand.
CAGGAAAACTGGATGCAGCGGGGGGTCTCTTTCGGCAAGCCCTCGCACATACAAACTACAACACAAGTCCACAGGAATCCCGATACAATATAGACGGAAAAGTAGGCAGCAAGAAATTAATTCAAATCTTCGTTCATATAAATAAAAATTCTTTAACTATTTCCTTGCCTGTTGACATCTACCCTGCCCCAAAGCTTACATTTTTAATTGATATTGGAGCAGAGATAAGCCTAATAAAACTCCATCGACTGAAACCAGACAGTATCTGCTGTCTGCAGTTTTAATACATTATTTACCGAGTCCACTTGTACAGAAGGACTCATATTTGCAAAATTGAATTTGAAATCTACCAAATTTAACTCCATCCTAGAGCACCCATTTGAAATTGAAATAACTCCATCCTCTCATACGATGACCTACTTGGTCATTACTTTTTATCTCGATACAATGCGAGTATCGACTATAAAAATAAATTCATTTCTCTGGAAGTTAATGAATCTGATTCATCTTATCCGTACGAAGAATATTATTCCAATTATCCATACGTTCATTTGAAAAGCGAAAACCCCGAAAAGAAGTCTGAAACAAAGAGTCTGTTATATACAGGGATAACAGTCTTCAATAAATATATTAATACAAATTCCTCTCCATCAATTGCTTCACAAAGCAATAACAATCGATCTCTATCCAATACTTCATCAGAAGTGAAGACCAAAAATAATGAAAGTTTATCTCCATCTACAGGCACACAAAAGGCTGCATCTAGTAAATCTCTATCTCCTTCATCAATAGATTCACAAACTGTGAATTTTAAGATAAAATCAAAGGAGTCAAAGAATTTCAATAAAGTTTTATCTCCTTCAAATCCTATCGAGTCGGAATCATCGAATAACTCCTTCCAAATTCCACAAAAGTTGGAATCAGATCTCCTTCCTTATAAAAATCGGAAAGAATCAAATAAATTAAATAAAATTAAAATTCCGGCTCGATCAGAATTCATCATTGAAATTCCAACTCCTTCTATTCCAAATCAATCGGTCTGTTTTAAGAAGGAAATAAGGCCAGGTTTATTTCTCGGAAACTCGATCGTCGAACCAGTCAACGTTATGGCAAAAGTCCTAATCCTCAACACAAATGAGGAGGACGCCGATCTGGCACCTTACGAGGTGAACCCCGTTTACCAAGACTTGGACGACTTTGTGGTCATCTCCACAGACTCTGACAGAGATCCAATTAAGGGCAGAATAAATAAACTGCAAAACCTTATAAAATTGGATCACTGTAATTCAGAGGAATCTGAAAGTGTTCGCATTATCTGTAGGGAATTCAACGATCTCTTCTTCATAGAAGGGGATTGCCTTTCATATACAGATGCGATTACCCACAAAATCGAGACACTCTAAGACAAACCGCCCATCTATACCAAGCCTTATCGACTTCCCGAAGCAAGCCGAACAGAGATAAATCGGCAAATACAAGAAATGCTTCAGTCAGACATCATCAGACCTTCTCAAAGTCCCTGGAATTCTCCACTTCTCCTGGTTCCCAAAAAAACAGATGAGAATTGAAACAAAAAGTGGCGAGTAGTGGTAGAGTTTCGTCGTATTAACGACATTACTATTGGCGATGCGTACCCACTGCCCCATATCTCTGATATATTAGAGCAGTTGGGGAAGTCGAAATATTTTACCACACTCGACTTAGCCAGTGGATTCCACCAGATAAAAATGGACTCGAAGGACAGGGAGAAAACTCCCTTTAGCATACCCTATGGCCACTATGAATACAATTGCATTCCATTTGGTTTAAAAGGAGGCCCTGCTACTTTTCAACGAGCCATGAATAATGTGTTATCTGGCCTTCAAGGCATCTATTGCTTCGTATACATGGACGATATTGTAGTCCATGGATCCAATCTCAAAGACCACAATTCCAGACTCACAGCAGTATTTAGCCGCCTTCGTGATTTCAACCTCAAACTTCAACCCGACAAGTGCCATTTCCTAAGAAAGGAAATTATGTATTTAGGGCACATAATTACATAAAATGGAGTCAAACCAGACCCTGCAAAAATAAGATCAGTTCAGTCATATCCCAGACCCAAGAAGGAAAAAGATATTAAAGCCTTCCTTGGTTTCGTCGGCTACTATCGCCGCTTCATCCCAATTTTTCGAAGATAGCCAAACCACTCACAAATCTTTTGAAAAAAGATATGCCTTTCAAGTTCGACGCAATCTGCGACGAGGCATTTGGGAATTACGCAATAAACTTATTTCAGCACCAATTCTGTCATATCCCGATTTTGACAAAGAATTTTTTGTCACCTCCGATGCCAGTGACTACGCCATCGGAGCTGTTCTTTCACAAGTTGATGACCCAGGAGATCATCCAATCGCCTATGTGAGCCGAGTTCTCAATGGTGCAGAGACTCGTTACTCAACTATAGAGAAAGAGCTCTTAGTCATCGTTTTCGAAGTTGAGCAATTCAGACCATACGTTTATGGCAGACAGTTTACAATTATAATTGACAATAAACCAAGACTGATGAGATGGAGAATACGTCTTGAGGAATATGACTACAGAATTGTCCATAAATCAGGTAAGCTCAACACAAATGCAGATGCTCTCAGTAGAGCTATTCCAGATAGTAGCGAATATTTCGCAGAACCTACCACCTGCGTAAATGTGGTAACAAGGAATCAAGCTAGAGCTCAGGTAAATCTGAACTTTCCCGACACGAGTATTATTACTCCAAACCCAGCTCCATCGTCATCAAACAATTCCTCAGTCATAATAACTGAGACTAATTTTCCTCTTTTACTGACTAAAATGGGAATCCTAAATTCTTCGTCTTGCCAATGCAAGATACAGAACTTGAAAGAGTGTTGGATTCGAAACTAAAATTCTCATATAAATCCCCACTTTCAGACACTGAACTGAACTTCTTCAAAAGAAAAGACTCCATAATAATTATTTCCAAAACTAATTTACCTTGTCGATCCCAAAGAGATAGATCAGACCTCGAAAAGATTTTAACTGAGATCTGCTCATACACAGACGCAAATCAGTTAAAACAAATAAATATCTCCTTCCCCATATTAGATCCGCAGAATCTAATAAATATTAAAAACATTTTTACCAAGGTCTTCACTGCTAAACAAATAAACTTTAAACTCCATCAAGATTCTAGTAAATATTTATCCGACATTAATGACGTCGAACAAATCTTAAAAGATTTTCACTCATTACCAACGGGAGGCCATCAAGGTTTTTCCCGTACAATTAAAAGAATCAAAAAGCAATTCTACTGGCCAGGCATGTCAGACGACATCGTAAAGAATGTAAGGAAATGTAAACTTTGTCAGGTGAACAAAGTATCCAGGAACCCAAAAATTCCAACGAAAGTCTCAAGTATTAGCTCCAAACCTTTCAAAAGAGTGTACCTAGATGTTGTAGGACCTCTCCCAATTTCTCATTCAGGAAACAAATACATCCCTACATTTCAAGACGACCTTTCAAAATTTTCTGAGGCTATTCCCATAGTCGACACCGAGTCTAAGACATTAGCGGAAGCTTTCACGACAACGATAGCTTGTCGACATGGTACTCCAGAAAGTATCCTCACAGATCAAGGCTCTTACCTCATAAGCGGCATGTTCGCCGAGGTATCTAAATTGCTGAGAATTAAAAGGCTCAAAACTACTCCATACTACCCTCAAACGAATGGTGCATTGGAGAGAAGCCACAGAACCTTAGCAGAATATCTCCGATCTTATGTGGCAAAAGATCCACAAGACTGGGATACATGGATTCCTTATGCCATGTTTGTATACAATACAACCCCTCATTCGAGTACTAATTATACTCCTCTCGAACTCCTATACGGATTCCAAGCCGAAATCCCGAACAATTTGAAATCTTCTCCAACCGTTTGCTATAATTACGACAATTATGCAAACGAGTTAAAAGCGCGTCTACAGCATAGCTTCAAAATAGCTAAAGACATAGTCATGGCAAACAAAGAAAAATCAAAATTGCAATACGATAAGAACTCCGTCCAAAAATCTTTTATGGTAGGCGATAAAGTCCTACTTAAGAGCAGAGTTCGAGAGGACAAATTCTCACCACTATGGTCAGGTCTGTATGAGATAATGGAGATTAATTCCCCCCCAAAATTCTACTATTAAAATCAATAATAAAAACAAAAGAGTCCATAACAATGACCTAAAACTGTTCTGAGAGTAAAAACTTCATCATCTTCAAATATCATTCAGAGATATTAACATAGTGTCATCTTCCAGGTTTCCAAAATGATGCATATAGCATTCATTCTAATTTTCATCCCCTTAACCTACGGCTCAGGAATAGAGGTCAAGCAGCTAAATGCTACTGCAGGCATTTATTTTGAGGAAATTGGCAGAGCCAATTTCTACACCAACGAGTGAAAATTAGTGACATTCTACGACCTGGAAAATTTTAAAACAGAATTCAACAACATCCAGTTCATAGCCCAACAAATTACAGCGACCTGCCGGAAACTGGACAAACACTCAGCCATGAGCCACACTTGTTACGGTACGTTGTTACAAATAAATCTTATTATAGCAAACATAGAGTATAGGAATATGTTGCTGGTGACTCAAAATAGGAAACAAAGAGCACTATTGAATGCAATAGGCTCAATCTCCAAAGCACTTTTCGGCACATTAGACGAAGATGATGCCAAGATTTATGACGAGCAAATCCGTAACCTCACCCTTAACCAAAACTCCCTCCTATCACTTATGAAAACCCAAACTCCGATAGTCGAAGTAACCGCAAATATTTTCAACAAAACTAAAGTCGCAATTGAGATGGAATTCCTGTGTATGCACAAAAAACTAATAGCAGTACAAATAGCTACATCATTAATGGAAAACAGAACATTGGACAATAAAATATCCATTGAACTGGAATCACTTATTTCCCTGGTTTCGTTAATGGCATTCAGATACCAAAATACCCAGTCGGAATTAATAGATCTTTTAACAGATTCCAAGCATGGAAAATTCCGTCCAATATTAATATCACCGAAAAATATTGAAGATCTTTTATCAAAAATTATGCAAGAATTACCAAACTCATTGATGCTCCCTATAAATTCCAGAGACAATATATTTTCACAAATCTACAAATTAAGCACGATATCCGCAAATATTTTTAGTAATTAAATAATTATTGAACTCCGAATTCCACTTTCGTTAAAGGAACCATACCAAATATTCAAAGCAATTCCGTTACCGACACTCCTTAACGAATCGTTCGTATATATCGAACCATCGAAGGAATACATATTAATAGACTACAATCGCGAGCATTTTGTTGAATTAACGCTTCAGGATATTCAAAATTGCGCAACGTTGGATCATATGCATTTCTACTGCAAAATTTCATCCCCCATCCTAAACACAAATGCAAGAACAAACCAATGTGCAATGAATCTACTAAAAAAGGAACTTATTACACAAAAGTGTAAAATTCTCATCTTGCAACAGGATTACTATTGGACGCAATTATCACAGAAGAACGCCTAGCTTTTCTCCCTGAAAGGATCCCTCCACATAGATATTATTTGTGAAGATTCCATTAGTTCACAAGCCCTGCATGGAATGGGAACAATGTACATCAATCCCAGTTGTTATGTTCGCAGCAAGGAATTCAAAGTGCACGGACATAACGTAAAAATGTCCAAATTCAATTCCCATTTTATCCCAACGATAAACATTTCCAATATAATATGGAATATGACGTCTTCTCGCATGGAAACGTTTATAGAAACAAATCCCTTAAATATTACAACAAACACGGATCTAGAAAAACTTCTCGAATCCGTTCGTTTCCAAAAATATCAAGAAGAAATTCCTCTTAATCCCATAAATAACCACCATATCCACCATTACGCACTGTCATATTTAACAGTAGCTTCTATCATCTATATAGTCTGTGCTTATCTGTATATTAAATACAAACCTAAAGTAAGCGAATCGAAAGAAATACTTCCTGAACATAAACAGGAGAATGTGCCTACTCCGGCACCGAGAGAATCAAAATTCAAAATAACTCCTGTTCCACAAAGAAAAACCACAGAAAACGTTTAACTTACAGACAATGACAAAAGGAAACGGTAACCCCTCGCTTCCCAATTTTTATCCTCCTTTATCTATCTCCATCCAAACAAAACACTACTAAATAATTGAGGCGGAAAATAATATCTCACGTTTTTTTTTGATAAATATATACATATGTATGTAGTTTTTTTTATATAAAGAAAAATAAATAACTATTAATGAAAAAAAAAGATCTCTAAGTGTAAATAAAATAAATAAATAAATAGGGTAAATGTGAGTAGCTATAGGACTACCGAACATATAAGTATACTTCAATCTAAACATTATTCACTTTCTTTTATATTATCTTAGAAGCTTTCAATAGATCAAACAAAAAGTATTATAAGAAAGCAAAGAAAAACAAAAAATAAAATAAAAGTAAAACAAATGATGCCAGGAAACAAATTACCTTTTAAAATGAGTAGTAATTTCAATAGAAATAAACAAAAAACAAGTAAAAAAGCTAGAATTGGTCTAAGACTAATTCGTATGATACCCTAGATGAATGCCCGTATTAAATTTCGTATGGTCACCGATCTATTCAAGTTTGATTTTGAAGTTGTTTTTCGCATATATTTCTAGAACGGTTTGTTGCACAGAAAAAAATGATTATTACCAATTTTATAGGATTTCGTATTCTGCAGAAGTTTTTTGTTCAATAAAAATGTCTTGGACTGATCGTTTTCAAAGTATCCGTAAAAAACCTAAAATTTTATATGGCACCACCAAGAAGGAGTTACCCGATTTAGTCCATTTTTGACATTTTATTTGTTAATGTAGTTAAACATCATGTACGAAATTTCAGCTCTCTACGTCGACGCGTTCTCAGTCAGTGTCCAAATATATAGCGGAAAACGAAATTTTTATATGGCAATCCCACGAAGGAGTTGCCCGATTTGTCTCATTTTCGAAATTAATTTTACTTTTTTTTTAAAGTCCGTCTACAAAATTTCAGCTCTCTAAGTATACGCGTTCTCGAGTTATCGTGCGCACGGACGGACGGACGGACACGCAAAAATCAAAATAACTTTTAATATTATGAATGAGTGTCCAATCCATTTTGCTCTACCATCATTATTTCGAGGTGTTACAAACGGAATGACAAACTTAGTATACCCCTATAGACTTCATCTAGGGTATAAAAAGGGGAAGAAAAAGAATCATAGAAAATTTAATGTAATACTTAATACAATAACGTTTTTTTTTTCTCTCTATGTAGTTTTACACTAATTATCAAATATGTATATATCAATATGTAGATATATTCAATCATTAATTGCGAAATGATAGTACTAATCAACAATAATAAATAATTCACAAGAAAATATGTATCTGCATATAAATAAAAATTCTAACAAAATAAAAATAAAAAACCCGTCGAGTGAAAAACGTTTAAAAATCCATACCAAAAAATTACTAACCGAGAGTTAAGGAAAACATAATAAAATTTTGTGTATTAAGTGATTCGAAAAAACTATTATTATATTAGTGCCAAGGAAATTGGGATTATAAAAATATAAAGAAAAGAATAATAAAAATAATAACAGAACAAATAGAAAAAAATAATTAAGTGATTGAGTTTTAATTTTCCCTTTGCCCAATATCGGCGACTGCTCTCTCCTTCGGAGCACGGAGCAGAGCCCTCACTCAACACTGTCTACCATAAACGTATGGCCTGAATTGCTCAGCTACGAAAACGATAGCTAAGAGCTCTTTTTCTACTGTTGAGCAACGAGTCTCTGCACAATTGAGAACTCGACTCACATAGGCGATCTCCTTGATCATCGACTTGTGAAAGAACTGCTCCGATGGCGTAGTAGTGATAGATATGATCCTGAAATTAATTTATTTCGCAAATCGAAAAATGCTTCATCACAAATTGCGTCGAATTTGAAGGGCGTATCTTTCTTTAAAATATTTGTAAGTGGTTTGGCTATCTTCGAAAAATTTGGTATAAAGCGGTGATAGTAGCCGACGAAACCAAGGAAGGCTTTAGTATCCTTTTCCTTCCTGGGTATGGGATAGGACTGAGCTAACTTTATCTTTGCTGGATCTGGTTTGACTCCATTTTCTGTAATTATGTGCCCTAAATACATAATTTCTTTCCTTAAGAAATGGCACTTGTCGGGTTGAAGTTTCAAATTGAAGTTGCGGAGACGGCTAAATACTACTGTGAGTCTAGTCACCGGCTAAGTCGAGCGTGGTAAAATATTTCGACTTCCCCAACTGGTGTAGTATATCAGTGATATTAGGTAGTGGGTACGCAGCGCCAATAGTTATGTCATTAATACGACGAAAGTCTACCATCACTCGCCACTTTTTGTTTCCATTCACATTTGGTTTTTTAGGAACCAGGAAAAGTGGAGAATTCCAGGTACTATGTGAAGGTCTGATGATGTCTGACTCAACCATTTCTTGTATTTGCTATTTATCTCAGTTCGGCTTGCCTCAGGATGTCTGTAAGGCTTGGTATAAATTGGCGCTTTGTCTTGGAGAGTCTCGATCTTGTGGGTAATCGCATCTGTATATGAAAGGAAATCCCCTTCAATGAAGAAGAGATCGTTGAATTCCCTACAGATATTGCGAACACTCTCAGACTCCTCTGAATTACAGCGATCCAATTTTATAAGGTTTTGCTCTTTAATTATTCTGTCCTTAATTGGATCTCTTTCAGATTCTGTGGACCGCCAAGTCTTGGTAAACTGGGTTCACCTTGTAAGGGCCCAGATCGGCGTCCTCCTCATTCGTGTTGAAGATTAGGACTTTTGCCATACCCTTGACTGGTTCGACGATCGAGTTCGCGAGAAATGAACCTGGCCTTATTTCCTTCTTGAAACAAACCGATTGATGTTGAATGGAAGGAGTTGGAATTTCAATAATATACTCTGATCGAGCCTGAATTTTGATTGATTTACGTATATCCGATTGTTTCGGATTTGTAATAGGAAGGAGATCTGACTCCATTTTGTGTGCAATTTTGATGGAGTTATTCGATGATTCCTACTCGATAGAATTTGAAGAAGTTAAACATTTATTGAGATTCCTTGCCTTCTTTGATTTATTCGTGGAATTCACTTTTTGTGAATTTATTTATTTATTTTACTAGATTTAGCCTCCTGTGTGGCTATTGATGGAGCTGCATTCTTATGTTCTTGATTGTCATAACTTTTTAGTTCCATTCTTTTTGGAACTATTGATGGAGGTAGATTTTGTTTTACCTTACCTTTTGGCTTCACTTCTTGTGTCTTGTGAAGCATTGGATTGAGATAGATTGTTATTGCTATTTAGTTCCGATTGCGTTGGAACTACTGACGCTGATAGATTTTGCTTTAATACACCTTTGGGTAGATGGAGATAGGTTCTTATTATTTTTTCTGTTGGAGAATGTTATCTCCGTATACAGTAAACTTTTAGTATGAGAGCTCTTTTCTGGGTCCTCGCTTTTCAAATAAACATATGGGTAATTTAAATAGTAATCCTCATATGGATAAAATTCATTTGAATCATTTATTTCTAGAGAAATGCGTTTATTTTTTGTATTTGATACTAGCTACTATTTGATACGGGATAAAAAGTCATGACCAAGCAGGTGATCGTATGAGAGGATGGAGTTAATTCCCATTACTTGAAATTGGTGTTCTAAGATGGAGTTATTCTGCTCAGATTCCAGAGAGAATTTCGCGAAGATTACTCCTTCTGTAGACGTGGACTCTGTAAATAATGTGCTTATATTGAAGACAGGATCTCTGTAGCAGATGTTATCTGCCTTCAATGGATGGAGTTTGATTAGGCTGATCTCTGCTCCAGTATCAATCAAGAAGATAAGTTTTGGAGCAGAGCAGATGTCGACAGGCAAAGAAAGCGTCAGTGAATTTTTATTAATTTGGATGGGGGACGAATTAATTTCTTACTGCATACATTTCCGTCGATATTGTCTCGGGATTCCTGTGGACTTGTGCTGTAGTTTGTATATGCGAGGGGTTGCCGAATGAGACCCCCGGTGCATCCAGTTGTCCTGACTGATGCCGAAGAAGTTCTATAATTTTTTCTCTTTGGTGAGGGTGATCTAGCGGAGATATTTGCATTATTACATCTCGGAGGTGGAGTTCGAATCTCTCGGAATTCTGGCTGCTACCAGTTCCTATTTTGAGGCTGTCTGTCAGCCGAGTTTGTTGGTGGAGTATTGTTCACCTTATGGAAATTATTTTGATTTTCCTGATTTTAACCAGAACGCTTGCTGTTCGCCGCTCTTGTCCGGCATTCTTCGATAGTGTGACCAATTCGGTGACAATATCGACAAGATGGGACCTGCGATGGAGATGTGACCATATTGAAATCCGGATGGCGTTGTAATTGCGAGTTTAGTTTTGGAACTTCGTTGAGATTTTGCGTGGGACGTTGTATGACTGGGTAGCTTGATGCAACATGCCCCAGTCTATTATATTTGAAGCAGCGAAGACTTGAATTTATTGCTTGCGCAAATGGAGTTTGATTTCCCTTGTTTTGTGCTTGGAAATCGAGTTGTTTCTTCTCTAAGCGTGATGCATGCTGCAAGATGTATGATTTTAATGCAGAAAAGGATTTATCGGAATGAACTTTTGGAGCTGTGAATTGGATAATCCGTCTTCAATTATCCTTGCAGCCAGATTCTCATTATCTTTTATTAAAGATCTTAGGAGTATTTTGTTCGTTGTATATGAGTGTGTATCCTCATTCAGCTTCGCCAGTGTTACATTTAATGTTTGGAAGAAATCTTTTGTACTTTCCTCCTTTCCTTGTCTCGAATTGCTTAACTGGGACTGCGAGGTAGATCTCGGAGTTTCAACTTCAAAAGTTTGAGTTAGGATTGATTTTAAGTCGGGTCAAACTGAAATCTGATTGTACCTATATACATCGTATGCCTCTGCAGATAATCTACTCCTTATTATACTAAGGTGGGAGTACTTTTCGTTCACCGTCGATGTCGTTTTGTAAATATCGTCAGAACTGGATATAAATTTGTGAAGATCTCTAGAATTTCCACTGAAATTAGGTATTAATATTCAAACGTCTGAAAGGAAAGACTGGTCTCTAAAGGAGACAATATGATGATAGTTGTATTATTTAAAATATGTTCGGATCGTGAGTCCATCTGGTCCTGGAGCGCGATAATGGTACCTGTGTATGATGTTTCTATATTGCCGTAAACATCTTTTTTGAAATAGGCGTGGTCCATGTCATCAGAGCCGGAGCATGAAATTATTAGGGCATGTGAGTAGTTGTTCTATGGGGCTACTGGGACACTGTTTTAGCTTTCATGATTTCGCCATAGATGGCACCACCGTCGCTGGGTGCTTTAAGCTCATACTAAATGTTGGTTTATGTCTTAGCTGTATTGGTGTGTGTGTCTTGGATGTTGGGGATACGAGATCACTTTGGGGATACCAGATCACGTTCAGCACTCTCCTGCATAGCGAAATAGCATAGGATTTCGATTTTGTTTCTGGAGTTCGCTTATTTTTCATCTCGAGTTTTGGGGATTCGAGATCACTTTCAGCACTCTTCAGCATAGGGAAATATAGCATAGGTTTTCAATTTTTTTCTGGAGTTCGCTTATCTTTCATGTCGGACTCGTAGCCTATAAGTTGACATTAAGTTTTTCATCTCGAGTTTTGGGGATACGAGATCACTCTTAGCACTCTCTAGCATAGGAAAATAGCATAGGTCTTTGATTTTGTTTCTGGAGCTAGCTTCTTTTTCATCTCGGAGATAGTAGGTCGAAATATTTTAAAAGTGGTGGGAATCTTTATTGGTGGAGGTTGCTGGTTAAGTTTGATCTGGTCTCGGAGGCTGCAATTTGACCATGAGGTGCCCCCTCCTGCGTCTGGGTCCTGGAGGCTGGCTGAGAGCTTTAGTGGCAATATCTAGTACTATGACTAGGACTGCCTGAGGTGTCTCGGACTGGGCTATGTTACCTGTACCAAGGATTGGGTAGAATGTGTATTAAGAAATGATGTGAAATACCCTAACCGAATTTATATCGAAGCTGTATACTTGTCAGCTTGAGTTTGGTTTTAATTGTTTACTTTAGTATGAGTGCCTGTGGTATGTTGGGCTGGGCTACTTGGTGGCTGAGGAAACGTTATCTAAGGCGTGGGTGGATGTGTGCAGCTGTGTATTTATGTAGATAATAAATGTGAAATTCCCTAAGAAAATTAGTATAATAAGTATTAATACTAATTCGTATTTTTGTTCATGTCAATAGTATTAGTACTAGGGGTAAAATTTTCACCAGAAATCCTGTACGGGCTATGGTTTGAGATATGAGCTATTTTACCTTCTCAGGTGTAATTAATATTAGTAGCTGAAAAACAAAAAACAACAACAACTGTAATCGAAGTTGTGGATTAAAGATTTGATTATCTTAATCTGTAGGTGTCTTTTATAAACATTGCGCCATGTGATGATATATCTTAAAATAGTTCAAGCAAAGCTGATTGGAGCGAATGTTGGTAGATATGTTCACTTAGATAAGTAATGGAAATTAGTAAATGCCTAATTTTGCTCTTCAGGTGGAATGCTTCTAATTTGATTCCTTGCATATAAACAAATTCGCACAGTCCAGTAAAGTAAACAAATTCGCACTAGAATAATGTAAACAAATTCGCACAGCAGCCGAGTAAAGTAAACAAATTGAGCGATTTATGTTTTTTAATGTAAGATTCCCAATTACTTTAGCTGAAAACAACAACTGATATTAATCTGTAGGATATGATGTCTTCGATGAGTAGTGGAAGTTATAATTGAAAATTTCTTTTGCTGAAAAAACAACAACAACAAATATAACGCCAGTTGTGGTCTGTAGGTGACTTTTATATAATCATGTTATGATATTCGATGTGCAAAAATAGATCACGGCTGTTTGGGATGGTACGACACATGAAATCATTAGAAGTAATGGAAATTAAAGCATCAGAAAATGTGGCCAGGCGGCTGGTAATTTGATATCTTGAGTAAACAAATACGTCCGAGTAAAGCAGACAAATTGAGCGATTAATGTGTTTTTTTATCTAGGAGTTTGTATTGAAAAGTTTTATATTTTATGTCGAATTGTTTTTTATTTTCAATAAAATTTCTCAATCAGTCACGCTGTTATGAGATTTGGTTGACCCCGATATCATAGTTCGCATGAAGCTGATAAGAATATGATAGTTTTATCTTCATACTATTGGGGTGATCAAATTATTTTCTTACCATTAAGTTGAGAGTAGGTTTAATTAAATGTTTTGATGAATGAAGGTGGTGTTATGATATTAATGTAGTATGATATCTTGTCTTAGATGAGTAATGGAAGTTGTTTGGGAGCTGTGAGTAAGGAATAAAAACCTTATCAGCAAGGTTGCTTCATATTTATCTGTCTAAAGTAGCATCCAAATGGTGTTGTATGAAGGAGGAAAAACTGATAATTCTTCAAGCCCATAGTGAAGACCGTGGTGGAGGTTGAGACTGGGGGCTGTACGTTGTGGATTAAATTGAAAGTTTTGATGAATGATTTTTGACATAATGTTAAGGATATGAAAGCTTTAGTGAAGAGCGTGGAAGAGGAGAGTGTTATTTGTTTACCTTTAAATCTTAAGGTTTATACTTTTAGCCTCCAGCAAGAATGTTTTCTTTCAGTTGACTCGGTGACTAGATAAGAACGTGTTGATTTCATGATCATAATTTCATCTTGTGCTGAGCATATGAAGGTAGCAGAGATTTTTATAAATCAAGCAGGTATGCTGTTATGAGATTTGATTGACTTCTATATCTAAACAACAGTTCACATGGAGCTGATATAGTATTGAGGCAGGTACATTGTTTACTTACCATTAAGTTGAGAGTGGGTTAAATTAAAAGGTTTGGTAGAAGAACGCTCTGTTATGATATTAATGTAGTATGATATGTTGTCTGAGGTGAGTAGTGGAAGTTATATTGGTAGCTATGAATAAGCAGTAAAATCCTAATCTCGCTTGATACTAATCGCCTCTAAATTATCGCCTGAATGGTGGAGTATGAAGGAAGTAATAACTGATAATTATCCAAGTCCATAGTGAAGATCGTAGTAGGGGGCTTAGAGTAGGTACTGTAAGTTATGTATTAAGTTAAAAGTTTTGATGGATGGTATTGGTATTTATCTCCTCGAAATGGTGTTGTGCGAGTATCAGAAAGTCGGAAAAAAGTTGATAATGCTTCAATGATATAATTCTAGTAGGATATGGAAGTATTATTTATTCATCTTTAAATCTTACCATGAAAGTAGGTTGGGAGTTGATTAAATTAAAAGTTTTAATGAAAGTAGGTTGAGTTATTATATTAATATAGTATAATATGTTGCCTTACATGAGTACTTGAGAGCTGAGAGTAATGTTGTAGATGAGTAGTGAAAGTTGAAAATGTAAGATTCCCAATTTTTTTACTGAAAAACAACAACAACTTTAAATAATATATATATATCCACATCAATATAATATATATATATCCACATCAAATTCATTATCTATTTTTATATCTTAAGTTATATACTTTGTTCTCTGTATTTCACATCCAAAAAGCGATCCAGAGTAAATGTCTGTGTTAGGCTATGATAGTTCGGCAGCAAAATCCCATGATATTTCTTATCATCTATCTTGCTCTAACACATTAGGAAGCTTTAGTGAACATCTCACTCGGGACTTGGTCATATACTTGCTAGCTGCGGATATGTATGTATGTAACACTGAGATGAATTAATTTAATGTTGTGTAGTGTAAAAGAAAAACTTTCATGGGTGATATGGGGATTGAATCGATTGGTGGTATATGTCCTTATTTGATTGAAGCAAAATAATTTCACGACTACCTTACCAAGATTTAAATATAGTTGAAATTCATAAAAATGTTGAATCGATGTCAAGAACATGTTAATACTTGTTTTGAGCACGAGCAGTGGAAATCGTGATCATTGCAGCATGTTATGAAATTCAATCTCTAAAAATAGACCACATAAAGGTTATTGGGGTGGTAAAAAAAAATGAAGGCATTAGGTTGAGAGTGGGTTCAATTTAAGGCTTTGGTGAAAGAAGGCGATAGTAGATATTAATGGAAAATGATAGGAGGCATCAGTAAATTTTGGTGAGCCTCAGCAATAGGTCAAACAAAATTTCAACCGCGCTAGCTAATAAATGAAAGATTTTTTTTAGTAAAAAGAGTGATACAAAACGGCATATGGAGAGCTGTATTGGACAGACTAAATCGCCGATAGTGTTATTGAAAGCCACGAGTCGAGGTGGAGGAATTACTCAGCGTGTAAAAAAAAGTGATTTTGTAAAGTAGGAGGAAATAAAATCAGTATTCACAAACAGAATTAGAGCTGAAATTATTGTAAATATAAACCATACAGATCCTAGGCTATTTATACAGGATGCTGGTGATTTATTTATACGCCATATTAAGAATATTTTAAAACGCCATCTCAATATTAAAGTTAATACAAAGCTGTGTGCTGATTTTGCTAAGGATATCGGTGACAATGAAGGTATAAAAGATATTAAATATTTACAAGCAAGAACTGCTCCAATCAATGTAGACGATAATTTAAATGAGTGGTATAAAGTTAACATTTTGGATTCAATACTCACTCAGCTGGATGAATTTCGAGAAAAAGATAGCGGCTGGACATTGGACTCCATTATAAATTTAGTAGTACATATGAACGAATTTGAAGAGCACCGAGGATCTTCGTACATACCTCTACCGAAGGAAATTGCTTTAAAGCAAGCTTGCATCAATATAAAAAATATTGAAAAAGCATGTTTCGCTTGGGCCGTGTCATCAGCACTATACCCTGGAAATCTTAACTCCTCTGGGACATCATCATATCCACATTATTCGACTGTACTAAATTTAACTGGAATAACATTTCCCATGACGCTTGAACAGACTAAACAATTTGAAGACCAGAACGATATATCAATAAACGTGTTCATCCTAAAGAAAGAGCGTTCCTTCCACTGTTCTGTTCTATTAATGATACAAAATAACTATGAGCAGGATGATGATGATGATGATGATGAAAGTAATAACAGGTTTCATTTCTGCTGGATTAAAAATCTTTCACAGCTTACATGGAAACAAACTTCAAAACATAAGGCTAGATTGTATATATGCGATAGATGTTTGTTCTATTTTTATTCTGCTAATGCATTAGCATCACATATTTCTGAATGTGAGAAAGGAAAAATTAATATTAAATTAAGGAAGCCCAACCGTAGAATGTTAATAGTACAACGGATACTCTACCATTGGGAAACATTACTTAATTCCATCAGAGCAACAAGGAGCAGCCGCAGAAAACATATGATCTAAGTCTAGTGTATTGTAAATAAAAAACTGTATTACGTATAGTTATAATTCCATTTATTGAAGTAATTTGTTTTAGTTATATTATAGCCTAAGATATACATTATTGGAAAATCAAAAATATGTTATAGTTATATTGAAATCAGGAAGCCTAAAAATAGAATGATACACTAAGAATTAAATGTTAATATTTTTTTAATTTATAATAAATCAGTAATGATATTTTATATATGTTATTCTTTTTATTCAATTTCCCTGCTAAGTCCAGAACTCCTGAAGGTATTCTTTAATAATATTTACCTACTACAGAGGGCTCTTAATCGGGAATTGAGCCTTTTACCCAGAATGCTAGGTCGAGCGTGAGCGTGAGAAAATACGTTGACATGTGGGCTTGATCTTGGCCTCTGTCATCACCTTTGAACCCGGAAGGGCATTTTGTCTTTGACCTTGATCCAGAAGTGTGTGTGTCTTGGAGGCTACAGCCTTACTTTCCTATAATCAACTACGCCGCAGGGGATTCTGTACAACTTTTCAAAACAGATCTGATAACAGATAAACAGCTTTTCAAACAGCTCTGATAACAGCTTAACAGCTTTTCAAACAGCTCTGATAACAGCTTAACAGATTTTAAACAGCTCTGATAACAGCTTAACAGCTTTTCAAACAGCTTTTAAACAGCTCTGATAACAGCTTACCAGCTTTTCAAACAGGTCTGATAACAGCTTAATAGCTTTTCAAACATCTCTGATAACAGCTTAACAGCTTTTGAAACAGCTCTGATAACAGCTTTTCAAACAGCTGTGTTAACAGTTTTTCAAACAGCTGTGTTAACAGCTTTTCAAACAGCTGTGTTAACAGCTCAACAGCTTGTAAACAGCTCTGATAACAGCTTAACAGCTTTTCAAACAGGTCTGCTAACAGCTTAACAGCTTTTGAAACAGCTCTGATAACAGCTTAACAGCATTTAAACAGGTCTGATAACAGCTGTTATTAGACCTGTATGAAAAGCTATTTAGGTGTTATCAGACCTCACTTTCAGTTGGTCCCAAAGTTCTAGGTGATGTCTGAGACCAGGGTCGAATTGTAGCCTTCAAGGTCGCGCACCAAATATCCATTTCAAAGTGTCATCCAAGACCGGGCACCCACCACCACCACCACCACCACCACCGCCGCCACCACCGCCACTCGTTGTAGTGGTCAAATATTATTCGAGAGTTCCGGACTTAGTATGGGAAGTTGAATAAAAAGAAGGCCATATATAAAATATCATTTATTAAAAATTAAAAAAGTATTAATTCTTATAATCTTATGGTACAGAGCTGTATGTAATCAAAATTTCCTCTATTTGATGAATCTGTCGTTGAAATCAACATCTGCCTACAGCGTAAGTTTCCATGATCCGTTATGAGCTCTCCAAGTATACAAAATAAGAATTTCTAGTGCTAATCGCAATTCTTAAGGCATGCCTCGCAATTACTTTGTGTCAATGTTTGATAGAATTTATATAACCTCACAACTTCTTTTAGGCATCTAGCAACACCACAACATTCACATGTATCTGGTCCATCCGTTGAATCATCACTTGACCAAGGGCAGCTTATATAGTGCTTACCAAATTTTGCTCAAACTTTTCCAATATTTTCATATAATTTTAAAAAGTTATAGCATTCTTGGATTTGTTTCTTATGTTGATCGAGTAAGATGCTATTATATTCGCTTAAAAACTCCTCAATATCCATCTTAACAGTCCAACATTCGGGAAGACACTAATCACTAACCAAATTCTCACGCTATTTTCTTTTCCCTGTTTAGATTTTGTATAGAACATACCAGATTCTTATAAAATTGCCTCCTACCTGGTAGATTTTGGATAGAATATACTGTTATCAAATTCTTATAAAATTGTTGCAGTTACCAGATTCTTATAAAATTTTCTTCCACCTGTATGATTATGTATGGAGCATACAGTTACCACATATCTTCTTCTTTACTGTTTACTCACAGTTAATTATTATCCTCCATACAACTTGCAATACTCATCATCCAAGTGATTTATTGACAAGACTTGTTTATTCACTGTATGATAGTAAGAAAAATTGATCACATATCCCCAAGTCCGAGATAAACAAGATATGTAGTACCGGCTAATGCCGCTAGGGAACCTTACTCAAGAAATGGAGTTTGCACTCGAAAGATCAATACACACACCCCCTAAACCCAATAATAATAATAATGGTAAGAAAACATCAAACCAAGCTGATGTCATATTGTGAAATTCGAACGATGTTGATATCTACAACTTCCCCGCCAATAAAACTTATTTAGGTGCAGCACCTGTCAACAGCAAGAGCCAAGATGACGTCACACGTGATATCTGCAACTTCCTCGCTAATAAAGGCAAACAGCAAAACCAAGGCAGTTGGTAGTACCGACTAATGCCACTAGGGAACCTTAAGTAAGAAATGGTGTTTGCACTCGAATCCTGTAATAGCTTAGGCACATGCTGATATCTACAACTTCTCCGCTAATAAAAGAAAAATAGCAAAAGCAAGGCATGCTGGTAGTACCGGCTAATGTCGCTAGGGAACTTTACTCAAGAAATGGCGTTTGCACTCCAATCCTGTAAAAACTTTGTAACCAAAACCCCCACTGACATCTTCTAGAATCTGTTCATGGTGATGTTATGTTGTGAAATTCGATTGATGCTGATATCTACAACTTCCCTGCTATGAAAACATATTTAGGTGCAACACTTGAAAACAGCAAAACCAAGATGACGTCATGCTGATATCTAGCACTTCCCCACTCCAATAACCTTCATGTGGTTTTTTTTTCAGATATTGAATTTCATAACATGCTGCAATGATCACGATTTCCACTGCTCGTGCTCAAAACAAGTATTAACATGTTCTTGACATCGATTCAACATTTTTATGAATTTCAACTACATTTAAATCTTGGTAAGGTAGTCGTGAAACTATTTTGCTTCAATCAAATAAGGGCATATACCACCAATCGATTCAATCCCCATATCACCCATGAAAGTTTTTCTTGTACACTACACAACATTACATTAATTCATCTCAGTGCTACATACATACATATCCACAGCTAGCAAGTATATGACCAAGTCCCGAGTGAGCTGTTCACTAAAGCTTCCTAATGTGTCAGAGCAAGACAGATGATAAGAAATATCATGGGATTTTGCTTCCGAATTCTCATAGCCTAACACAGACATTTACTCTGGATCGCTTTTTGGATGTGAAATACAGAGAACAAAGTATATAACTTAAGATATAAAAATAGATAATGAATTTGATGTGGATAAATATTGTGTGAAAAATTGATTTGGTATATATTATTTAAAGTTGTTGTTGTTTTTCAGTAAAGAAATTGGGAATCTTACATTTTCAACTTTCACTACTCATCTACAACATTACTCTCAGCTCTCAAGTACTCATGTAAGGCAACATATTATACTATATTAATATAATAACTCAACCTACTTTCATTAAAACTTTTAATTTAATCAACTCCCAATCTAATTTCATGGTAAGATTTAAGGATGAATAAATAATTCTTCCATATCCTACTAGAATTACATCATTGAAGCATTATCAACTTTTTTCCGACTTTCTGATACTCGTACAACACCATTTCGAGGAGATAAATACCAAATACCATCCATCAAAACTTTTAACTTAATACATAACTTACAGTACCTACTCTAAACCCCCTACTACGATCTTCACTATGGACTTGGATAATTATCAATTATTTCTTCCTTCATACTCCACCTATCAGGTGATACTTTAGAGGCGTTTATAATCAAGCGAGATTAGGATTTTACTGCTTATTCATAGCTCCCATACGACTTCCACTACTCACCTCAGACAACATATCATACTACATTAATATAATAACACACCGTTCTTCTACCAAAGCTTTTATTTTAACCCACTCCCAACTTAATGGTAAGTAAACAATGTACCTGCCTCAATACTATATCAGCTTCATGTGAACTATTTTTTAGATATAGAAGTCAATCAAATCTCATAACAGCATACCTGCTTGATTTATAAAAACTCTGCTACCTTCATATGCTCACCACAAGATGAAATTATGAACATGAAATCAACACGTTCTTATCTAATCCCCGAGTCAACTGACAGAAAACATTCTTGCTGGAGGCGAAAAGTATAAACCTTAAGATTTAAAGGTAAACATATAACACTCTCCTCTTCCACGCTCTTCAATGAAGCTTTCATATCCTACTAGATTAATATTATGTCAAAAACCATCCATCAAAACTTTCAATTTAATCCACAAGGTACAGCACCCACTCTCAACCTCCACCACGGTCTTCACTATGGGCTTGAAGAATTATCAGTTTTTCCTCCTTCATACAACACCATTTGGATGATACTTTAGACAGATAAATATGAAGCGACCTTGCTGATAAGGTTTTTATTCCTTACTCACAGCTCCCAAACAACTTCCATTATTCATCTAAGACAAGATATCATACTACATTAATATCATAACACCACCTTCATTCATCAAAACATTTAATTAAACCTACTCTCAACTTAATGGTAAGAAAATAATTTGATCACCCCAATAGTATGAAGATAAAATTATCATATTCTTATCAGCTTCATGCGAACTATGATATCGGGGTCAATCAAATCTCATAACAGCGTGATTGATTGAAAAATTTTATTGAAAATAAAAACAATTCGTCAAAATATGTAAGACTTTTCAATACAAACTCCTAGATACAAAAACACATTAATCGCTCAATTTGTCTGCTTTACTCGGACGTATTTGTTTGCTCAAGATATGAAATTATCAGCCGCCTGGTCACCTTTTGTAATGCTTTAATTTTCATAACTTCTAATGATTTCATGTGTCGTACCATCCCAAGCAGCCGTGATCTATTTTTACACATCGAATATCACAACATGATTATATAAAAGACACCTACAGACCACAACTGGCGTTATAGTTGTTGTTGTTGTTTTTTTTCAGCAAAAGAAGTTTTCAATTATAACTTTTACTACTCATCCAAGACATCATATCCTACAGATGTGCAAATTTGTTTACATTATTCGAGTGCGAATTTTTTTACTTTACTGGACTGCGCGAATTTGTTTATGTAAGGAAGGAATCAAATTAGAAGCATTCCACCTGAAGAGCAAAATTAGGCATTTACTAATTTCCATTACTTATCTAAGTGAACATATCTACCAACATTCGCTCCAATCAGCTTTGCCTGATCTATTTTTAGATATATCATAACATGGCGCAATGTTTATAAAAGACACCTACAATCTTTAGTCCACAACTTCGATTACAGTTGTTGTTGTTTTTTGTTTTTCAGCTACTAATATTAATTACACCTGAGAAGGTAAGATCGCTCATATCTCGAACCATAACCCGTAGAGAATTTCTGATGAAAATTTTACCCCTAGTACTAATACTATTGATATGAACAAAAATATGAATTAGTATTAATACTTATTACACTAATTTTCTTAGGGAATTTCACATTTATTATCTACATAAATACACAGCTGCATACGTCCACCCACGCCTTAGAAAACGTTTCCTCGGCCACCAAGTAGCCCAGCCCAACATACCACTGGCACTCATACTAAAGTAAACAAGGTCAAGCTGACAATTATACAGCCCCGATATAAATTCGGTTAGGGTATTTCACATCATTATTTAATACACATTCTAACCAAGCCTTGGTACAGGTAACATAGCCCAATCCAAGACACCTCAGGCAGTCCTAGTCATAGTATTAGATATTGCCACTAAAACTCTCAGCCAACCCACAGTACCCAGACACAGGAGGGGGCACCTCAAGGTCAAATTGTAGCCTACAAGACCAGATAAAACTTAACCAGCAACCTCCACCAATAAAGATTCCCACCACTTCACACATATTTAGAGCAACAATCTCCGAGACGCCCCAAATTGATCTCGTATCCCCAAAACTCAAGATGAAAAACTTAATGTCAACTTAGAGGCTACGAGTCCGAGATGAAAAATAAGCGAACTCCAGAAAAATATTGAAAACCTATGCTATTTCCCTATGTTGAAGAGTGCTGAAAGTGATCTCGTATCCCCAAAGTGATCTCGTGTCCCCAAAACTCGAGATAAAAAATAAGTGAACTCCAGAAACAAAATCGAAATCCTACGCTATTTCCCTATGCTGGAGAGTGCTGAAAGTGATCTCGTATCCCCGACATCCAAGACACAAACCAATACAGCCAAGACACAATCCTACATTTAGTATGGGCTCCAACCACCTAGCGACGGTGGCGCCATTTGTGGCGAAATCCTAGAAGCTAAAACAGTGTCCCAGTAGCCCCATAGAACAACAACTTATGTGTTGCTTTGAAATCGTTCCAATACTCATGCAACGAATTTAGTTTTTGCGTTAAGTAAGTCCGGCTTGCAGTTGAAAGTGAACCAAGATCGATAGACTGAATTATTCCTGATATAGATTTTTGTCTATCTTCTTGCAGTCTAAATCGTATTGTATTAGACTGATCCTGGTCTCTTCAGTATTGGTACCTTTTTGTGTATTTTTGGGAGGTGCGATGTAAAATGGGTTATTTGCGTTATCCTCATGAATTGAAATTGATTACAACCTATCAGACAGTGTTGCTCTGATTAGGTTGTACCAATCCTCTGTCTTATCAGAGCATGATTGTTTGAAGTACTCATGAGTTTCGTCGAAATTCTCATGTTCTCGAATGATGGATTCTGTTTTCTCAAAAGCAGCCCATTGTTCTTCCAATTTCCGAAGTTTATTGGAAACAAATGCCGAAGTACTAAATTTTTTGTTTGTGCTGTGGTATTCCTTTAGAATTTTTCTGATTTCATCGATTTTCTCTACTTGTGATCAGCACAGCTCTACGAACGTTTTTTTTTCTTCTGTCTTGTCTGGTTAGTTTGGTATAAGTCGGAAAATTGGTTTGAAATCTAGGGTAAGGTTTTTTTTAAAATTCGGAGAGGTATTGACGTATTAATCTTTGTAAGTGAGGTTGGTGCTTATGGAAATAATAATAATAAATAATGGAAATAATAACAGCAACGAAATGACAAATCAACAGGGAAATATGAATTAAGTAAAAAAAAGGTTTGTTCGTACTAAATGTTTAAATTTCTGTGGGATTTTTTTTTTTAATTCATATGGAGAGGAAAACAAAATTTTCAGGAAAATCTAAAGCATAAAAGTAATTTAGAGTCGCCTCTTCCAACCAAAATCCCCTCCTGATCAACAGGCTTATGAAGCTCTATTGAAGGAGAACAATTATTGATTCTTTCCGAAGTCCTCTGACCAGCAAGCTCACGAGGTCCTACCGCAGAGGTCGCTTCGTGGAAGAGCGTATTTGTTGAATAAAAAATTTGTCTTTCAAGTTAGGTGATGGAAGAAAATTATTTTCTTCTTTATACAAGTATATATGTATATATATAATATGTACCGCAGATCAGGTAATATTTAAATGTGTACTTAATCACGCAAAAAATTAAAAAAAAATATGTACTAACAAGATAAAATGCAATTGTGTAAACAATAAATGGAATATTCGATTTTCTACCTTATACATATGTTATCTAATGTGTATCGATCTGGAATTGAAGCTAATGATAATGATCATTAAAGTTGAGGATGAATATGTTGGTAGAAGTTGTTACGCCGCGCGTCCTGAGCGACGATTTCTTGCAGAGTTAGAGTTGGCTTTGGTGAATGGTACTATGATGGCGATGATACTTCTAGATGTCTTCCTTCCCTCTTTGACACGTCTTAGTGAGGCAGGGATGAAGCCTCGCATGGGTCCTACGGTGAGCGCTATGGCGCTTAAAATTATTTTCAATTTCCTCTAAGTACTCTTTTTAGAGTACCCGGACTAATTTTTTTTTATTATTATTTTTTTATTTTCTATTTATTAAAAAATAATTTGTTGTTGATGTTAAATTTTATAATTTTGATTTAGTTAATATTTCACAGGCACGGGTTTGTTGGGGAGGTACACCCCTGCCACCAAAATGTTATAGTTTGTACGCTCCGTGCTCCAATGGAGAGAGCTCGCGCAGGTGTTTATTATAAAGAAAAACTCGCACAATCAATCCTTATCGTGTTTATTATTCCAAAACAATAATAAGATATATATTTTTTAGATTCCTTCCTAATTTAATTTATTAGGTTTTCAAATTCTTTAGAGTTAACTTCATCAAATCGTTTTCCGATTTTTCACAATTTATTTTTTAAGATATATTTCTAATTCTTCAAAATTAACTTTATCGGACTGTTTTCTGATCCATCACCATTAAATTTATGAGATTGATTTTTATTCTTCAAAATTGACTTTATCAGACCGTTTTCTTATTATTCACAATTCAATTTTTATAGATTTTCTTGATAACATCCGATTTCTAAACTTATTCGCCCGGCACAAAACAGACCCTCGAGGTTTGGGCAAATTGCACCCAGGTACCCACGAATATTTCAGAAAGCTTTTTTTTTTATTTATTGCTTTCTCACGACGTTGAAAAGACGTACGTGGGAAAATGTAGAAAAGTTTTGATGCGAGCTATATGCATCAATGCAAAACTGAAATCCGATATGCACTTGTGCGCCCGTCTTGAATTTTTAAATTTTTAACGGGCGAGAATAATTGTAATAATTGTATATGCGTATTTATGTACAATTGGATTTGAAGAATTAAATGATATATGTATGTACAGTGCACATATGAAAAGGAAAAAGAAGAACACACTGTATGTAGGTAAGTATGCATATCGTGTGGAATGTGTGTCTGATAATAAAATGCAATTTATGCTTAATTGCATTTTATTATAATATGGGAACGAGTTTTTTAAATAAAGTTTTGAATTGAAATGAATGAAATTATTGTTGCTTTCAGATACATCAATATATTATATTGGCAGCATATTGATGTATTGACCTTATGGTTGTGGTTTGGGGCATTGGGCACCTGAGTCACAACAAGAGCAAGACCGGGACTTGAAAAAAAAGAAGACAGACAGTGTGGTTGAAAAAGTCAAAAATAGAAAATCTGAAAATATCGCGAGCTGATAAAAAGAAAAAGAGCCGCAACAGTTTAAATTAATTATTGAAGAATACATTAATTACGCATGGATGTATATATATTGTGTTTGAGACTAGAAACCCAAAAAAGTTTGGAATTTTAATTCAACAAAACGTCTTACAAATTTTTAGCTTGAGTACATCTTGTTGAAACAGTTTAAATTAACTGTTGAAGAATACATTCATTACGCATCATATATATATTGTGGTTGAACCTAAAAACCATGAAAAGATGAAATTTAAGTCTCACAGAAGTCTGATAAATTTTTAGCTTGAGCACAATTTGTCGAAATGAAAGATAAGATACTCCAGAAACTCTTTTATTAGGGTGCAATGAGATCAGTTATCAGGGAATTTAGTCAAAATCCGTAACATCACAACAAACGGAAGCAACATATAATAAAAAAGTACCTGTGGCGGCAATTACATGTATTAATTAAAAAAGCTTATCCATGGTACGGTCTATATTTGGTGGATTTCTGCTTCCTGACGTTGGGCTAGTGGGAGCCTGCTCGGAGGCTGTTTAATTGGTTTACTGTGGCCTAAGTCGATCTGGTGCCGCATTATTGTGGTTCGGCCGAGATCAGTTTTGGTTTTCGCGAAGACGTCTTGATGTTCCACGAGTAGCTTTTCCATTAGTGGTTTTTGTTGATTATCAAGGTCTACAATTGTCTGTTCCAGCAATATGTATATTTCAGGTGGTAAACTATTGAAGTTAGCCGTTACTTCCTCGGACGAACTGACAATGTCTGCGGCCACTTCAACAGCTCGATTGGGTTATCTGTTAAGTTCGTCATACGAACTATCAAATTTCCATTGATGGACAGGCAGACTGCTGGTTCCATCCAAAGAGAAGCTGGGACATTCTTTGGAAATATCAAAACAGTTTTTTGTTTACCCACTGATGGGTGGAAAAGTTTTACGAAGCAGGATAACTCAGTTGGTATTGTACAGTCCTGTATTGTTCTAACGAAATTGTCAGTGTTCTCTTCTTCGATTATCGGAACGAGTTCGTGGGCTATCTTAATAGTGTACTTTGCTATGTCGATTGAACATCTGTTGCCTGCAAGAAAATCCATCCCGATGATGCAGTCGTCAAAGACATCAGCTACGTAGAAGGAGTGTGTTGTGGTAAAATTTCTAATAGCTACTGGGAGCTCAATGACGCCATCTACTATGCTGGGTCCTCCAGTGACATTTCGATTCCGCGTTAAAGATGGGTTGAGGCTTTAAAAGTATTGCAAACGGTCGAGTATTCTTCTGTACAGAATAGAAAGCATCGCTCCTGTATCCATGATCATGTGATAGGCAATCCTTCCAATTTTTCCTTTGATTTTGATGGTACTACAAATCGTACCTTGGCTTACTGTTATAACCAGTGGGGCTGGTAGCCTTGAAACTAGTGTCTTTTTTTCACGTCGTTCAGGGCTATATGTGTATGGATGATGTTTGGTGCGTTGGTTTTGGGCGTGTGGTTTTGCGTGCTAGTGGCTGGGGTGCACGTGATTAGTTTGTTAGTGGGTGCAGGATTTGTTAGTGTGTTGGTTGGGGGTGGTTAAGTTAATGTGTTAGTGGGTGGTGGATGGTTTGTTAGGGGGTTTATGGGAAGTGAATGGTAGATTAGTGTGTTAGTGGGTGCAGGATTTGTTAGTGACTTTGTTGGAGGTGGGTCAGTTAATGTGTTAGTGGGTGGTGGATGGTTTGTTAGGGGCCTAATGGGAAGTGGATGGTAGATTAGTGTGTTAGTGGGAAAGGAGGAGTTGATTGTGGTGTTAGTGGGAAGCGAGGTGGGGATAGGGTGTTTGTGTGTAGTGTTGGTATGGTGTGAGGTGTGGCTGGTGTAAGCTGTTATTGTGTTAGTGTTCGGTGTAACCTTGGCGAGTAGTGAATGTTGCGCTGGTGCTAAGCTGTACGTGACTTACTGCTTGCTTATATTCCGCACCAAATTGTAGAGATAGCGTATTCCTCGTTTTGCTATCATACTTCCTGGCCTCTTGATTCAGTGTTTCATAGAAGCCCAAAGCCATGCCGCGCAAAGAGGCAGCTAAGTAAAGTGCTTCGGTCTCTTCGTCCCAACCGTTTGTTTCCGCAATCGCTTCGAAGTGCAATTCGTAGTGATTCTACTGTGCCTTACTGTCGTACTCCGTCGGCGAAAGCATCGCGTTTCTAACGGGCTTGTCACTAACTGTATGCTGTGGTCGGGGAGATAGTGATAAAGGCGGCTCTCTTGATGGCTTAGGCACCGCAGGATTAGAACATGAGCATGCGGCGGTATTTGTCACAGTGCATTTCTGCCTGCAGTTCTCTTAAACTTCTTCTGGAACTTTTTCGGACGTCGGGGTGGATTGACTACCCGGTGGTGGAATATCAACTGTGCTATTAGCGGATGGTGCATTTTGTTGCACCTCGGTATCATCCATTACTTCATCGGCGAACGCAGATGCACTGAGGACGGATATATCGGACATCTGCCTGCGTAGTATAATTAACTCCTTTTGGAAGGACGTATGCTGCTCCTTTAGAGCTTTCACCTCATTGCTGACATCTGCAATTGTATGTGACTGGGCACTAAACTTATCGCTCAACTCTTCGAGCTTCTGCAGAATTTTGTCCAGCTACTCTTCGACCATGCTGCCCACTTCGTTATGGTTTTGGTCGTGGTCGAGAGTTTACGACGATTCGCGAGAAGTACGCTTGACACAAAAATGTTACAAGACGTCACGTGTGTAAATATGGATTCGTTCTACTTTGAACCACGATAGTTATGAGGACCTTACCAGTTACTAGAAGTCAGAATGGAAACAGGACCTCTCCGTAGAAAGAGGTCTGGGTAGGCGCTTACTTACTCGCCAATTACTAAAATATTTCTTATTTCGGGAATCTTCTAGTTGTCGTATAAGGCGAAAGACAAAATACCAACTATAATTCTGTCAGTCATTGTCACGAATTTATTTAGTCCGTACCAAAAATAAAAAAAATTTCCCTGATACCAACGGCAAAAGACACAAATTTAAATGGTGGATGCGTAAGTTTAGATCTTCGGCAAACCGTTCGCGCTCTACAAATCGCTTAGCAGCAGAGGTAGGATAAGTCTAGGAAATATTTTGGATTTCATATATAGTTGGTGAGGGAAGATTGAACAAATATCGCAGGGAAGTATAGAATGTGTTCGACAATTTGTTACTCGTTGGTCAGCAAATGTTAAACCGCAGCAAATACTAAACCAATCTAAAATCTTTGGTATTTTGTAGTTATTTAGCCCACACTTGGGTCTTGGTAGGTCGTCGATTAGCAAATATAAAGCGGATATAGAAAATAGTTGGTACTCTATAGCTCGCTAATTATCGAATATAAAACCAATATAGAAAAACGTTTGTCTTTCGTAGACCCTCGATTAACAAATATCAAGCAGATGTGTATAATTCTTTTTTACTTTATAACTCGCTAATTTTCGGACATAAAACCAATATAGAAAACTTTTGTCTTTTGTAGACCGCCGATTAGCAAATATAAAGCAGATCTAGAAAATTATTTCGTGCTCCAAAGCTCGCTAATTATCGAATATAAAACCAATATAGAAAACTTTTGTCTTTTGTAGACCGTCGATTAGCAAATATAAAACAGATCTAGAAAATTATTTCGTGCTCCATAGCTCGCTAATTATCGAATCTAAAACCAATATAGAAAAACTTTTGTCTTTTGTAGACCGTCGATTAGCAAATATAAAGTAGATCTAGAAAATTATCTCGTGCTCCGCAGCTTGCTAATTATCGAGTATAAAACCAATATAGAAAACCTTTGTCTCTTGTAGACCCTCGATTGACAAATATCAAGCAGATGTTTATAATTATTTGGTACTTTATAACTCGCTAATTTTCCGACATAAAACCAATATAGAAAACTTTTGTCTTTTGTAGACCGTCGATTAGCAAATATGAAGCTGATCTACAAAATTATTTCGTGCTCCAAAGTTCGCTAATTATCGAATATAAACCAATATGTAAAACTTTTGTATTTTGTAGACCGTCGATTAATAAATATAAAACAGATCTAGAAAATTATTTCGTGCTCCATAGCTCGATAATTATCGAATATAAAACCAATATAGAAAAACTTTTGTCTTTCATAGACCGAAGATTAGCAAAAATAAAGCAAATTGTATAATTATTTAGTATTGTATAGATCGTTGACAATTATAGATCTAATTTAGAAAACTTGTTGCCTTTTAATGACCGTTCCTTAGCAAATTTCAAGTAACTGTAGCAAGTATTTGATTCTGCTAAATCGGGGATTACTATCTCTAAAAGGAATATAGCAGCTCTTCCGATTTTTATTTCCAGCTCGTTACCAAATAACAAACGAATATTTTATAATTCGTCTAAGTAGATAAGCTATGTAGGTGCTGGACCACTTTTTTAAGCCTCCAGGATTTCGCCACAGATGGCGCCACCGTCGCTAGGTGGTTTGAGCCCATACTAAATGCAGGTTTGTGTCTTGGTTGTAGTAGAGCTGTTTAAAAGCTGTTAAGCTGTTATCAGAGCTATTTTAAAAGCTTTAAAGCTGTTATCAGAGCTGTTTGAAAAGCTGTTAAGCTGTTATCAGAGCTATTTGAAAAGCTTTTAAGCTGTTATCAGAGCTGTTTGAAAAGCTGTTTATCTGTTATCAGTTGAACAAAAAGAAGGCCATATATAATATATCATTTATTAAAAGTTAAAAAGTATTAACATATAACTCTTAGTGTATCATTCTATTTCACATCTTATAATCCTATGGGACCGAGCTGTAATCTCGATGTTAGATGTAATCAATATTTCCTCTGTCTGTCATTGAAATCAACATCTGCCTACAGCGCAAGTTTCCATGATCCTTTATGAGCTCTCCAAGTAAACAAAATGAGAATTTCTAGTGCTAAGTTAAATCGCACTTCTTAAGGCACAAACCCCATCACATATCGGCTAGAAGATTATCAAGGAAATCCAATCACAGGAGGCTTTTATGAATTGGATCTGCTGAAAGTTAAACACCCAAACCTATATCTCGTAGAGAAAATCTTAAAGAAGAGTGGAGATAAAGCTTACGTTAAATGGCTCGGATTTTCATCAAAACACAATTCTTGGATTAATAACAAAGATGTTTTATAATTTCTTGAAAAACAACTATAACTATAATACAATTACAATACTTTTTTTATTTTAAAATTATACATGTTGAAAACAAATTACTTGAATAAATGAAACTAAAACTATAATACATTTATTATTTACAATTGACTTAGATTCTTTCTGTGGCTGCTACTTGTTGATCTGATGAAATAGAGTAATGTCCCCATGGTAGAGTATCCGTCGCTCCGCTCATAATATGACGCTTATTATCATAAGGACTCAATGCAATCTTTTTTTGACTGATAGTGTATACGTTATGGTGATGAGATCGTATGAAGCTCTGATTGGCAGTTAATATTCGCTCGTTATTCAAGCATTCGACGTAGTCTTCGAAATTGATATGCTTCTGGACTACATTAGCCTTTACTCCTTTCGCTTTTTTTACAGTTTTACCAGCGTTTATACGCAGACTGTACTTTTTATTCATGAGCGGTAAATTGAATTCATTATCTTCTGGGTAATCACTTGTATCAAATTTGTTTATATTTTCGGCCATGAACTCATTTGCATTTTTCTCCTCAAGTTCATATATTAGAGAATCTGTATCAGTATACATGACTTTACATTTATCTCCATACTCACGCTGCATAAAACTGTAGTGAAAATCATAGAGGCATATTTTCGAAATTTCCATAACTGCCATTCCTGTATAGAGCGGCTTATTGAATAATATTTTGAGTCGCCTTAATTCCACAGCAACTAAATTCTCATCAAATATCGTTGCACTGTGGAAGTTGGGTGCCGCAATCCGAGCTTTTGCACCATAGCGACCATCCCACTTCATGCAAAGCTTGATATCGCTATACTTGCGTACATGGTCTTACCAAAAGCTGCATTATTCATTTTCTTATAGCTGTCCTTCTCATGATCGCTTGTAGCCTGCATCCGTTTGGTGGTATTTAAGTCAATATATGGCTTAAGCCAAGCTGATTGGTCGAATTGAAGTACCCGGTGCACTTTTTTCAGGATGAGTCCATGTGATAAGCATTGCTTCAAATTTAGGTAGTGTATAACATATTTAGTTTTTGGATGTAATGTTGTCAGAAGCTTTTTTAATTTTGCTCCAGGTGGTGCTGCATGCTCAGAGCAAAACGGTAAGTCCTTATGCTTATCATGCAGATGTTGAGGATAATCCAAGTCGACTTCGAATATGTATCCAGTTGGAGAATCATCAGGATTTCGGAAACTTCAATATTGGGAACATCAACCCATTTGAATCCTCCGGTTGGTAAATCCTGTGACATGGCCCATCCATAAAGGTTATTGACATCGTAATACATCAGGTATTTCTCTTTCTCCTCAGGCTTAAAATCATCCATATATTTGTTATTGGCTTTACTATATCTGTTCGAACATTGACTTATACCACCTCGAATGCTTCTGTCTATTTATAGCAGTATATCTACGTCGGTTATCAGCTCTAATTTCACATTAGTGTATTTTAGCATAGCATCCCATGTTAGGCCTGGCATTGTGTAATAATGTGCTGGATCTAAATTGTATGTCTTCATGCACACTTCTCGAAAGTTCTCAAACACATCGGCCAATAGGAGAACATCAGTCTTAAGGTATAGATCTGAATATTCACCAAGTGTTTGTATTTCAAATTTTTGCCAGACCTCTTCAGCATGATTGTAGTCCTCAGGAGATATAGCACTGGCAGTCAGTTTATTGTAGAACGCTTCCTGTGTTGGCAAGTTCCGGAAATCCAATTTATCCCAGTCATCAATAAAATCATATGGGACGACACCCTTGCGTGTAAGAAGTTTGATAGTGTCATCATCCAATCCCTGCCATACTGATCTTGTAGTGTTTAATTTATCCATCGGCAGCAATGATGATAGCTTATCTAAAGATTCAGCCATAAAACGGAAGGAATCGATGAATCTGAATTTTATGTAGCTGCCGTCCATGTGCTTGGCGAACGAGATATATCTTTCCTTGTTTACTGGCAAGAGATCAACATTTCCTGGGAAAGATGTAGCTATATCCTTAATAATGAAGTGAGCATCATATCCAGATAAATTGTGAAAAATGACTGGAACTATGGAGCAATCTTGGTACATCAGATTGCATGCATTATGCGCTGGCCATCGGTATTTTCCTGTTAAAAGAATTTATGAAAAGAAATGAATTGAATTATGCTTCTCAGTATTTACCTGTTAAGTGGCTATGGTCCCGGACTCGTTCCTCATCGGCTGCAAACGTTTTTTCACTTATATGGCAGCAAGTATTTTCCATATGCGATCGCCGTTCCTCTTTAGTCAGGGGTTGCATTGGTCTGATGTTCAGCTTCTCCTCTACAGCTATGAATGCAATCTTTTGCAATTCTAATGCAAACCATTTTTGACAGTCTTTGCCTCTGTATGCTCTGTAATATGAGAGCTTAGCATCATGTTTGCAGTGGAAATAGAATCCTATGCTATGAACTTCATGTTCCTGGATTCGCTGTGTATTTTGATCGTTTCCCTGAATCGGCTTCAATATTGACTCAAGATCTGCATACACACAAAACGAGACTGGATTCTTATGGTTATAATTCTTATATTCCAACCATTTCTTTTCCTCTGAGGGAAACATAATTTTGCAATCGTTTTGTTTCTCGCATTCGGGAGTGTGTGATACTAATTTTTCTTCAGAGTAAAAGTAGAGTAAACATCTGTCGCATATATGCCTCTTACGAATATTTTTCGAAGTTTGCTTCGATACAAGGCGCGAAAGGTCTTTAATCCAGCAGAAATGATATCTGCTGGCATCATCATCATCATCATCTTCGTCACCATCATCCATATGATCTTCATCTTCATCATCATCCTGGTCATAGTCATCTGGTAGCATTAAGAGATGTCGCTCCATCCTGTGTTTCGTAAATCTAACTGGAACTGTGGTGAATATACGCTCTTTCTCTAGGATGAACACGTTTATTGATAAATCGTTGTGGTCTTCAAATTGTGTTATTTGTTTAAGTGTCATGGGAAATATTATTCCAGTTAAATTTAGCACAGTAGAATAATGTGGATATGATGAGGTCATATCGGAGTGAACATTTGAAGGATATAGCGCTGAGATTACGGCCCACGCGAAGCATGCTTCATCATTATTTTGTAGATTGATGCAAGCTTTCTTTCATGCAATCTTCTTTGGCAGAGGTATATAAAATGATTCCCGAATCGGCTCAAACTTGTTGATATGCACCGCTAAATGTATTATAGAATGCAGAGCCCAACCACTGTCTTTCTCTTGAAACTCTTCCAGTTGAGTAAGTATTGGGTCGTATATATTTAATTTATACCACTCATTCAATTTATCCTCCACACTGATTGGGGCAGTTCTTGCTTGGAAGAACTTAATGTCTTTAATAACATCATTATCGCCAGTTTCTTTAATAAACTCACCGCAAAACGTTGTAGAAACTTTAATATGATATTGTTGTTTTAATGTATTCTTAATGCGGCGAGCAAGTAATTTGGAAGCATCTCGCATAAATAGCTTAGGATCTAGGTGGCTTATATTCACGATAACACCTGCCCTAATTCCACCTACGAATGCTGTTTTTTTTTCTTCCCACTTAACAAAATCACTTCTTATTACTCGTTGATTAATGCCTCCACCTCGATGGGGAGCTTTGATTAACATTTTCAACGATTTAATTTGATCAATACAGTTGTCCAAATGTCATTTTCTAGCATTCTTATTACACTTCCGAAATGCTGCTTGATATTTACGAATGTTTCTGTTGCACTTTTTAATAATATTGTTTTTATTCACAAAATTTGCATCACTTAAACACTTTAAAACATCTTCTCGCAATTTATTAATTAATGAAAAACTTTCATTTATTACTCTGATAGACATTTTTAATTTTTTTTATTCAACACTAACACATTGAATCACTTAGATTGACTGGTGCTCCCCAAGAGTTTACTTGCGCTTTTATAGCAACGGTTTGTTAACATGAATGATCCTGCTGCTACAATAATCATTGCACAGGCTGAATTCCAACGAATTTGCTTACAGGCTGAGATGATATCGAATTACACGATAAGAAAATCACTCAAATTAATGTGATTACTTTATTTTGCTGGTCGAATTTGCAAATAAGATTGTTAACATGAATGCATACATGAAAATGTGAAGATTTGTTTACATTACAATGAAACGTTTAGATCAGCAAAATTCTTGGAACAATAAAATTTTTGGCTGCCTACAGGAAGTGTGGCATCAAATTAGATGAAAAGAATAATTGTGCTGATATAGCTTAAATTTGTTTACACAGGTGTGCATGACTCATTCACCTAAAATGCGAATTTGTAAACAGGAAGTTTACACAGGTGTGTATGAACCATGCAGCTTAAATGCGAATTTGTTTACGAATTCCAATGAAACGTTTCGATCAGTAGAATAAACATAAATCATTTGCTGATATTGCTTAAATTTGTTTACAACAGGATGTTTACGAATTCCAATGAAACGTTTCGATCAGTAAAATTCTTGGAATTGGGTTGCTTAAAGGAAGTGTGGTATCAAATTACATAAATCATTCAGCGTAATGTGCTGATATTGCAAATTTGCTTTAAGCAGGATTAAACTTGTTTTGGAATCATGACTATAAATTGAGGAGCTGAATCAGATTTGCAATCAGTTTTATTTTGGAATTCAAGGAAGCAACAACGACTTAGAGTAAAACAATGGCTGGCGCAATGGAAGAACTAAGGAAGCTTGAGCAATACTCAGCAACCCTGAAGACATCCCAAATGGAGCTGGGCCAGAAATATAAGGTTGTTGCAGCAAGGCGATGCAAAACTGCATTTGGAGATCGTGTGGTTCTCGAGTTGGAAAACTACCACCTTTTTCTTCCTTCGAGGTACATCAAAATTTCAGAGGACTCTTTGAATGAAATAAACACCAAGGGAGGCTTCTACGTAATCAATAAAGGAGTAATCGGACGTTCATACAAAATTGAATTTGTTCAGCATGACGAAAATTTATACCCAATTAATTATTATAATCGTTAAATAAAAAAATCAATAATGTGAAACTGGTTTTTATTATTAATATTTTCTAAATTATTAGTGATAATGAAAGTTACATTTAGTACTAGTGCTCCACAAGTTTATGTAAGTGAATATGAACCCAGAAAAGGACCTTGGGAGACATATGGTCTGGATCGCTTTCGTTTCCAAGATAGGATTCATAGAACTTCACTTATATTGCTACGAATTTTGAATATAGAACATAGGGAAAAAGTTTATAACTTAAGATTTAGAAATAAATAATTAATTTGATGTGAATAAATAAATATTGAAATTTAATTTGGTTTGTTAACATTATTTTCAGCAAAAGAAATTGCATCAATACACCTCACAGCAACCATATTTTTACCTTAAACTTGAGGTTTTCTATTAAATATTTACAGCAAGTGTTGATATTACTTAAATTTGTTTATTTTATGAGAATTCCAGTAAAGCGCATCACACCACATTACTAATTGCCAATTAGCTAATTACCAACTAAAAAAATTTGCAAGAACACGAATAAGGGATCCAATGAATTGTTTCCTACATCCAAAGAAAATAATCAAACTCTGGGAATTGAACCTGAAATCCCTGGTTGCTGATTAAGCCGCCATTCCACTGCACCAACGTCACGTATGAATTTTTATGTTCAGGAATGAAATTAGAACCCCGCGCTAATGATTTTTCTTAATCACAAAATTTCATTTATTGTTAATTTCATAGTTTTCAATTTCACCTCATTAGTGCTACACTGATCTAAAAACTAGTCAACATTTCAATTCTAATGCAAAATTCGATTCTACAAATTTTAAAGTTTAATCATGCCAAATTCTACTCTACGAAATTCCACCACTCCACGATTTTTCACAACAATGTTTTTGTTCAATTTTAACTCTTCTATATAAAAGTACACGAACAAACTTTAGATTTCGATTACTTTTTATCATTGATTTCGAACGATGCGGTTTATTTTATTTCAAGAACTCGAATGTTCGAGTCCCTTATTTTTTTTCGGTTACAACTATATCCAACGGATCTGCGCAATTCCCCTGAATCCATAAAAATATACATTCCCCTTTTCTCTTTTTATAGTGGATTTTCTATTTTACTTCCAATCTTACTTATTGGTATGCCTGATATTTCAGTAAATAGTTCAATGGTCACAGACATTTTTCGAGTCTTGGGATTGATCATCTGCTAAATGTCAAATCCCATTTCTTTACATAAGTCAGTGCCATCAGTGAACCAGGTAAGTTGGAAATTTATTTACAAATTGTGTTTTGTGTTTTATTTTAGATTTGTTCGTGTACATGATTATCGTTTTGTAATTGTTATGATATATATTTTATATTTGTTGTGTAAACTCGCCTTGTTTAGTGGCTACAAATACTATGTTGCATATGTACCTACTGTTTGTTTACATTGAGTATTTACTAACCTAACTTTATATTTCAGTACAAAAATGTGACCTTTTGTGGCCCTGAGCATACAATTCTGTGAAGCTAACATTAGATAAGTATTAAATATTTCTTTAATTATGGCAAATTTTCTTTGTGTTGTTTTCCTTGTTTTCTTTTAGGTTTATCATGATTGGACACCCTTCGTCCAGCATTCGCTCTCCCGGAACACCAACCAATCTGCTAATTGCCAATTAGCTAATTGCCAATTAGTAATTATATAATTGCCAATTAGCTTGTTGTTTGAACAAATGTCGCTAATA
The DNA here is from genome assembly GCA_963930735.1 of Dioctria linearis. Lineage (NCBI taxonomy): Eukaryota > Metazoa > Arthropoda > Insecta > Diptera > Asilidae > Dioctria > Dioctria linearis. The sequence continues at coordinate 57,217,060 of OZ005744.1, forward strand.
TCTCGAAAACCAAAGCCCGTAGAGGATTTGTGATGAAAACTTCGTTCCCCCTCCCACCCTACACCGCCAAGAATCCATTTCCATGAGCAAAAACAACTTGAAATATTAATACGCTAATATCTCGAAAACAAGAGCCCGTAGAGGATTTCTGATGAAAATTTCATTACCCCCCCCCCCGGCCTCACTATCTTTATTATCCCCCCCCCATACCGCCCCTCTATTAACTTTAATTATTAGTTCAAAACCAAAAGCCTACATTTAGGCGTTCAAGAAAAATCAATTATTATTTATATTAATTCAAAACCAGGCGCAACACTTGAAAACAACAAAAGCCTATATTTAGGCGCACCACAAAAGTTTACACAATCATACTATGGTCATTAGTATCAGCCGTTCCTCACATGGGAGAAGTCATTGATTGCTCACATAAAAATGAAACAATAAAAACTGGACCTGTTGACATAAGGCTAGATTTCAAGACATCTGAAAATATACTGGCTAATACAACAGCATATTGCCTGCTTCTACACGATCGAATAGTGGAATACAGTCCGCTGACAAGTGAAGTTAGAAAGTTAAATTAAGAAGATGGCTGTCATCGTAGACGTCCAAGGATTCAAAACAAATCTCAATGAATTTATCACTAAAGAACTGGCAATTTTAAACAATGAAAACCAGATGCAGCACTTTATATTTCAACCACCGTTCAGATACAAAGATTTGACGTCAGCAAAAAAGAGAAAAGCAAAATGGCTTCAACACAATTTTCATGGATTCCGCTGGGATGATGGCTACATACCGTATCACAAGCTGTACACTATAGTTGAACCACTGCTTCGAAACAAAACCGTATATGTAAAGGGAGCTGAAAAAGTTCATTGGGTGCAGAAGATAGTTGGAGAGGGTGAAATCATTATTAACGTTGAAGATGAATATAACTGCGGAAAACTAATAGAGTTTAACACATATGCGCCATCTTGCCAAGTTCATATTGGACAATGTGCTATAAGAAATACTTTTATAATAAGAAATTTTATTGGAAATAAAAACAAGTGTTTATAAAACATAAGACTTTTCAATACACACATACCCCAGAACCCTCACTGACATTGTCTAGAATCTGTTCATGGTGATGTCATGTTGTGAAATTCGAATAATGCTGATATCTACAACTTCCTTGCTACGAAAACTTATTTAGATGCAGCAAAACCATGATGACGTTATGCCGAAAACAGCAAAATCAAGGCATGCTGATAGTTCCGGCTAAGACCGCTAGGGTACCTTACTCAAGAAATGGCGCGTAGAGGATTTCTGATGAAAATTTCGTCCCCCTTAATACCACCACCCCAACCGTCTAGAATCCATTGGCATGAACAAAAATTTCCTAGCGTCAACTTTAATGATTATTAATATTAGTTCAAAACCAAAAGCCTACATTTAGGCGCACCACATATCTATTTAAGGAAACCGTAGTACGGGAGCATGCTGGTAGTACCTGCTAATGCCACTAGGGTGCAGTCAAGACCAAATGACACATCCCGGCAGTACCGATTAATCCCGCTAGGGCACAGTCGAGACTCAATGAAACCAAAAGCCTACATTTAGGCGCAACACATATCTATTTAAGAAAACCGTAGTACGGGAGCATGCTGTTAGTACCGGCTAATGCCGCTAGGGTGCAGTCAAGCTCAAATGATACATCCCGGTAGTACCGATTAATCCCGCTGGTGCGCAGTCGAGACCCAATGAAACCAAAAGCCTACATTTAGGCGCAGCACATGGTGCATGCAAGGCGCAATGGTGTATCCAAGACACAAACCAATACAACCAAGACACAGACCTACATTTAGCACGGCTCAAACCACCTAGCGACGGTGGCGTCATCTGTGGCGAAATCCTGCAGGCTTAAACAAGTGGTCCAGAACATACATAGCTTATCTACTCATCTATTATCGGCCTCCTCTTCAATCATTGGTTAACAAATCTAGAGAATTTATAAATCATTTTATATACCACAAATCGTTTACTTGCAAATCTTGAAACTTTCAAATATAATTCGTATCTCACTGATTGTTTGTTAACTAATATAGAACTTTTAAATTGCTTTTTACCCAATAAATCATCGGAGATATATACGGATTCTAAGTTGTTGAGTGCTCTATAAATCGTTGGAGTCAGCAACCCGAGAGGCTTTCAAAATATGTGGTAGCTTTTTCATAAATATGGCTAACCTCTTTTGACACGTGACTGGTACCATTGTTTTGTTACGATTTTCTTCCTTTAGTATCCGAAGTATATATAAAAAAAACAGTTTGACGCTATCCCGCGCGTTACAATCGAAAAAGATAAAATGTTGGGGCTCTTTCTTGCCTCCTTATTATAACAGAATTATGATCGTTCGTTAGTATAACAAGAAAAGAATATGCTCTGCTTTATCGACAACTAAAGCCGAAACGTCTGGAATAATTCTCCCCCCACGTTAAAGGTTTAGTGAATATAATGTGGAAATATTGAGAATATTATATAAGAAAAAATAGTAATAATAAAATTGTGTGTACTAGTTAATCTCAAAAAACAATATTAACAAATAGGTTGAAAAGCATTAAGAATTTTTTATGCAAGTTAAGTTGAAAACTGCTAGATAATCACATCGGCCTACAGCGCTCGATTCGAGGATTGGAATAAACGCTCACTGGTATATTATGAATTCCTCTGCAACTGGAAACAAAGTCCGGGACTCAGCAGACCACCTACAAACTCCTCTTCAATTGGTCCTCAAATTGACGTGGTAGATTTGACTTATAATAGGCAGATAGTTGGGCCCCTTTTTACGGGATTTGGTGTACCCCACACTTGACGCCAAAAGTTGCAAATTTTTTTCTATTTCGTCTTCGGCGTGGTCGCCAAAACTTAGGTAGCGCGAACTTCTCAGAGTTTTTATATCTTAACAGAGGCGTCCCCCAGGGTTCTATACTCTCACCTCTACTATTTTCTTTGTATATTGATGACATCACCGAGGTTATCCGTCATGCTAATATACATTTGTATGCTGACGATATACAAATTTATATCTCTCGGCCTCTAGGACTTATAGAAGATGGTGCATGCTGCTTAAATACTGATCTTCAGGCAATACTCTCCTGGTGCGTATCTAATAAATTGGATTTATATACTGAGAAATGCAAGTGTTTGGTTATACACAAAAACATTCTAGATACATCATAATAATTTAGGGGGCTCAACGTTACAATACGAGAAGACGGTGAGAAGTCTTGGCGTTATTTTTAACCAAACTCTGACATGGAATGACCACATAAAATATATCTCTGGTCGAGTGTATGGTACACGGAAGTGCTTATAATACTCCACCCACTTTACACTTCTCAACATACGGCCATCACTTGTAACATCCTTGATCATTCCTATAATAACTTACGGTGATGTTATTTACTGCAAACTGGACTCTTCATCGGCATATCGTCTGAACGTTGCATTTAACGCTGTCGTAAAATATGCATATAATCTGCGACGCTTTGACCACGTTTCACATGTAGTTAGTAATGTGCTGGGATGCTTTCTCGGGACTTATCTAAAGATATGAAACGTTATATTTCTTTATAATCTAATTTGGACAGGATTACCTCATTATTTAATTAATAAAGTATACTTCCTAACATCGAGTCGTACCAACAACTTGTTGGTACCTAGATATAATTATCTTCAAAGCCAACGGTTATTTTTCGCTCACGCTATCAGACTTTGGAATTCTCTACTTAATGAACTAAAACTTCTTGTCCCGGTGAGTAGGCGAGTTCTTAAAAATCAACTTATGGAGGTGTTATATGATGCATTTTTATCTTCAGTAAAAATATCTGCATTAAAACTCCTTTTCCTTTAATCCTCCCCTGCATTCCCCTCCCCTGTCTGTCAATAAGTTCATATATTAATCCATTCTTTTCTACTTATGAATTCCCGTATTTTAATTTTCTTTTGAATTATTTTTTTTTCTTTTTTTTATATTATTCTTCTATTTTACTCTATTTGTTTGAATTAGAATTAGATTAGTGAGAAGTTTTTTTTTCTTCCTTTTTTTATTTCTTGGATTTAGTGTTAAGATTGCTGTAGGTATTTCTCTTACTTATGTGCACATATGAGTTATTTTATTAGAATCAAGTTGACTTTTTTTTTACACTTGTTATTGTTAACATTACATACATATATATCGCTATTACTATATTATATTCCTTCAATTATGCCTTACTACGTACATTCTAAAGTCTATACTTCTTTGTACAATTAATAATAATAATAAATTGACTTGAATTGAATTGAATTGGAACTATGCCCGGAACGTGTAGCGAGCGGCCCGTTAAATTCACCGCTATTGAATTGCCACTTGCCCGAGCGGTCACCAGCGGGGGGCGGTGAGATGTAGGCCGATTTGGACAAACGCAGCAAGCGTGCTTTGCAGTTAATTAATGTACGAGTAGGAGTGTGTTATGTGGCCTCAGGCTCCTTGAGCCGTCTGGATATACCTGTCTGGTCAGCTCCTTTCTTCTCCCTTTCCTCGTTAATTACTGAAAGGTAGGCAAGTGAGTCACAACAATAGAAGAAACAAAAAAACCTTTTTTTAAAATACAATTTCAATATTTAAAATAAAAACAAAAAAAAAACTTGACTTGGCGTCACTTTTATGCTACAGATCTCAAAAACTTCGTGTTGACTCAAATCTTGCTACGCCTAAAATGGCCTACTACAAACATTTGTCGCGACTACCTTATTGCTCTAGTCCATTTTTTGGCCGTCCCCTTTTACTTAGGCTAGTTTCGGCCGATTTAGCGACCTCTATTTTTCAATTGCTCGTTAGTGTTAAGTTTTACATCTGTTAACTAATTTTAACTTGTTATTCATTGATTAATTGACATTTGTGAAGCTAATTCTACATACTTGTGGCTTACTTTACATTTACATTGGTGAATTAATTTTAATTTCTATTTTTAATTTACATCCGTTAACTAATTTTAACTTTCATTTTTTCTTTTTATTGACATTTGTGAAACTGATTCTACTTGCGGCTTACTTTTAATTTACATGGGTCAAATAATTTTCTTTTCTATTTTTAATTTCTAATTTTACTTGGCGAGACTGGTTTGAATTATCCCGGACCTTTCACTTTCTCGATATGTCACAGTTTTCATTAACATTCACGTGTAACGAACATTAAGATTGTCTACCGATTTTGGTCTACTACCACTGTCAAATTTTATTTACCAGTTTAACGAACTGTCAGATGCTCTACCAATTTTTGAGTTTTCTATATCTGTCAAATCTTCTATTCAATTTTAAAGTTCCATTTTTCCCAAAGATTTCTTTCCATTTTGAATTTTTACATTCCTATATTTGTCAAAATTCCTATTCAGTTTTATACTTCTACATCTGTCAACGTTTTCATTCCATTTAAAAATTTTTTTATATTTCTATCAAAGTTTTCATTTAATGCTAGATTTCTATATCGGTCTATATTTTACTTCAATGTCATATTTCTCTAATTTTAGCTTCCCCCATATGTCAGAGTTCTCTGTACAATTTCATATTCCTATATCTGTCAACGTAGATCATTTGCTTTCAAGTTTCAGAAATTGCTACAATTATTTACGGTCTTCGCGTTGTCATACCTGTCAAAATTATATTTGCTTCTCTGGTGTAAAAATGGAAATGATTTACTGATATTCATTTTCTAGATCTGTCAGAATTAGTGAGCTTCTATGGTGTAAAAATGAACATTACTTATCGGTATTAATTTTCTAGATTTGTCAGAATTAATTTACTTTATTAGTGAGAAAGATGAAAATTATTTATCAAGATTCGTTTTCTACATCTGTCAGAATTAGTTTTTCTTCGATTCTAAATTGCTATCTTTGCTAAAGATTTCGTTAAATTTTATTCATTGAAAGGTTCATTAAGTTATTTACACTTTAGGTGGGCGATATTAATTTACTCCTTGAGAGATGACAGAATATTTCCTTGCAACTTTCGTCGATTCTATGTCTAAGCACAAGTCCAGCAGAATACTTCGGCTTTGTGCGCCCACGCTGATTTTGCCTTTTATGCAGTCGGCTGGCGTGGTGTATTTCTGACGACCAGATGTCGTGCGAAGTTGTAGGAATGAGTTTTTCATTCCACGGTGGTTCAGTGTTCATCTCTGACAGATCAACTGACTGAAATGTCAAGAGTTTGGTTCGTTGTTTTGTTTGTTGTTCGTGGTACCTGTACGAAAGTTTTCCTCTTGGGGCGTCTAGCAGCAGTTGCTTTAAATAATTGCTTACAGTTTCTAAGCCTACGCATTTTCTTGTTGCCAGTGAGCTTCAACCTGTTTCGTCCGATATTGTGGATAGGGAGCACTCTTGGAATTGTCTCGACATTCCATACACGGCTATACGTAATGCCATCATATAGCACGCCGACTCTAGGGAGTAATTTCGGAAGGCACACATCCACGTAAATAAGTACTATGCCACACAATTTTCCTGCGCAAAGGACTTAGCTGTAACTCTTTTTGAAGGTACTGCAGACTTCATGAAATTAGAGTTAAGCGAGGTAAGCGGTTCTGTTACAATATATATATGTAAAATCTTGCTTTATATTAATATTGGAATGAATATAGTGAACTAATTTACTCCTTATTAAATTCTTTTCTCACTATATATATATATATATATATATATATATATATATATATATATATATCACTATATATACATATATATATATATATATATATAAAATGTTGCTTTATAGTACTATTGGAATGAACATAGTGCAATCAGTTAGTACTTATTAAATTCTTTTCTCACTATACACATATATACCTAAAATGTTGCTTTATATTACTATTAGAATGAATGTAGCAAAAAGAATTTAGACTGTATTGAATTTATTTCTCGCTATATCTATATATAATATCTTCCTTGTCATGATTATCAAAACAAAGCATTTTTATAACGTGATTGCACGGTAGAGTCTCTTGCTTTCTCATCTCACTCGCTCGGAGCCCTCTTAATATGGGGGTTGACTAGGTCTGCTCTACTCTATTATCAGGTTAGCGAAGGATACTGAAACAACTTGCTGCCCTAAGTGTCGAATGGGTGCATGGGGCGGGGCAGCAGAAGGTTCAACACCTATGACCTTCATGTAAGTATGGTTTAGAAGTGTACAGGTCCCTTCTGGACTGGGTGTGCTTCTTCGTTTTTTTTTTGTGAGTAGTAGAGCTATGGTGTTTCTGGGACACTTTTCCCATACAAAAAGTGTCCGGAAAATTCCAACTATTTTGATGGTTCTGGACCGGGTTCTGGGTCACTGAGGGGATTCCGTTTAGTGGTCTACGTCACAGGGCCTGCCTGGGGAACTCCTTTCCTGCCGTCTGGCTGACCAGGAGATGACACATCAACTGGTTAGCTGGCCCCCGTGCTGTTCAAACTCTTGTCTTAGTTGATTTTTTTAAACAAAATAATGTCGGATTTTTTGTGCTGGAATCGAACCGAAAACGCCATGGAGATGCTCTGTGAATATTCTTTAAAGTTGCTATATATGGGTAGAGTTCTGGACCAGAGTTTTTAATTAGAACTCTCACCCGCAGATGGCGCCACCGTCGCTAGATAGTTTGAGACAATACTAAATGTGGGGTTGTGTCGTGACCGTGCTGGTTTATGTCTTGGATGCTCCATGGGTCTTGTTTGGCTTATGTCTTGGATACACCATTGAGCCTTGACTGGCTTATGTCTTGGATGTGTCATTTGGTCTTGACTGCGTCCTAGCGGCATTAGCCGATACTACCAGCAGGCTTGTGTGTGGAAGTGTCAATCATCGACGGGCTCTCCATTTCTTGAGTTAGGTTACCTAGTGGCATTAGACGGAACTACCTTGGTTTTGCTGTTTTCTTTATTAGTAGGGAAGTTCCAGATATCAGCATGCCGTCAACTTGGTTTTGCTGTTTTCAAGTGTTGCACCTAAATAAGTTTTCTTAGGAGGGAAGTTCTAGATATCAGCATCATTCGAATTTCACAACATGACATCGTCATGAACTGATTCTAGGAGATGTCAGTAGGGGTTCTGGGTATCAAATATTAAATGTTGGCCTAGGATTTCACAGGATTCGAGGGCAAACGCCATTTCTTGAGTAAGGTTACCTAGCGGTATTAGCCGGTACTACCAGCATGCCTTGCTTTTGCTGTTTGCTTTTATTAGTAGAGAAGTTGTAAATACCAGGATGCGCCTAGTCTTTTACAGGTTTCGAGTACAGATGCCATTTCTTGAGTAAGGTTCCCTAGTGACATTAATGATTACTTCAGGCCTTTAATAGTAGGTGACATGTTTCCCATCCAATGCCCTGATACAGCATATTCCATAATTTTGATTCGCGTGGAAACGCCATTTCTGGAGTAAAGTTCCGTAGTGGCATTAATTGGTACTACCAGCATGCCTTGGTTTTGCTGTTTTCTTTTATTAGCAAGGAAGTTGTAGATATCACGTATGACGTCATCTTGGTTCTTGTTAAATCGCGGATTACTAGCTCTAAAACGAATATAGCAACTCTTCCGATTTTTATTTCCAGCTCGTTACCAAATAACAAACGAATATAGAAAGTATTCCGTAATTGATAGATTGTTGACAAGTATAGAACTAATTTAGAAAACTTTTTGCCTTTTGATGACCGTTCCTTAGCAAATTTCAAGTAACTGTAGCAAGTATTTGATACTGCTAAATCGGGGATTACTATCTCTAAAAGGAATATAGCAACTCTTCCGATTTTTATTTCCAGCTCGTTACCAAATAACAAACGAATATTTTATAATTCGTCTATTATCGGCCTCCTCTTCAATCATTGGTTAACAAATCTACAGAATTTATAAATCATTTTATATACCACAAATCGTTAACTTGCAAATCTTGAAACTTTCAAATATAATTCGTATCTCACTGATTGTTTGTTAACTAATATAGAACTTTTAAATTGCTTTATACCCAATAAATCATCGGAGACAAATACGGATTCTAAGTTGTTGAGTGCTCTATAAATTGTTAGAATCTGCAACCCTAGAGGCTTTCAAAATATGTGGTTGCTTTTTCATAAATATGGCTAACCTCTTTTGACACGTGACTGGTACCATTTTTTTGTTACGATTTTCTTCCTTTAGTATCCGAAGTATATATAAAAAAAAACAGTTTGACGCTATCCCGCGCGTTACAATCGAAAAAGATAATATGCTGGGGCTCTTTCTTGCCTCCTTATTATAACAGAATTATGATCGTTCGTTAGTATAACAAGAAAAGAATATGCTCTGCTTTATCGACAACTAAAGCCGATACGTCTGGAATAATTCTCTCCCCACGTTAAAGGTTTAGTGAATATAATGTGGAAATATTGAGAATATTATATAAGAAAAAATAGTAATAATAAAAATGTGTGTACTAGTTAACCTCAAAAAACAATATTAACAAATAGGTTGAAAAACATTAAGAATTTTGTATGCAAGTTATCTTGAAAGCTGCTAGATAATCACATCGGCCTACAGCGCTCGATTCGAGGATTGGAATAAACGCTCACTGGTATATTATTAATACTTCTGCAACTGGAAACAAAGTCCGGGACTCAGCAGACCGCCAACAAACTCCTCTTCAATTGGTCCTCAAATTGACGTGGTAGATTTGACTGATAATAGGCAGTTAGTTGGGCCCCTTTTTACGGGATTTGGTGTACCCCACACTTGACGCCAAATGTTGCAAATTTTTTTCTATTTCGTCTTCGGCGTGGTGGCCAAAACTTAGGTAGCGCGAACTTCTCAGAGTTTTTATATCTTAACAGAGGCGTCCCCCAGGGTTCTATACTCTCACCTCTACTATTTTCTTTGTATATTGATGACATCACCGAGGTTATCCGTCATGCTAATATACATTTGTATGCTGACGATATACAAATTTATATCTCTCGGCCTCTAGGACTTATAGAAGATGGTGCATGCTGCTCAAATACTGATCTTCAGGCAATACTCTCCTGGTGCGTATCTAATAAATTGGATTTAAATACTGAGAAATGCAAGTGTTTGGTTATACATAAAAAACATTCTAGATACATCATATTTCCCCCGTAATAATATGGGGGGCTCAACGTTACAATACGAGAAGACGGTGAGAAATCTTGGCGTTATTTTTACCAAACTCTGACATGGAATGACCACATAAAATATAACTCCGGGCGAGTGTATGGTACACGGAAGCGCTTATAATACTCCACCCACTTTACACCTCTCAACATACGGCCATCACTTGTAACATCCTTGATCATTCCTATAATAACTTACGGTGATGTTATTTACTGCAAGACTGGACTCTTCATCGGCATATCGTCTGAACGTTGCATTTAATGCTGCCGTAAAATATGCATATAATCTGCGACGCTTTGACCACGTTTCACATGTAGTTAGTAATGTGCTGGGATGCTCTCTCGGGACTTATCTAAAGATACGAAACGTTATATTTCTTTATAATCTAATTTGGACCGGACTTCCTCATTATTTAATTAATAAATTTTGTTCAAGAAAGAATTTTTTGGGATTCTCCGGTATATAGCAAAAGCTAAAAAATGTTCTAATTTGTTATTTTATCACACAACTCATTAATTTTTGGTGACAAATTTCAAGTCTAGGTTTGACTCATCAACAGGTCCCAAATAGCGAAATTGGGTGATTTGAAAAACAAATGAAAAAATGAAAAAAAAAAGAAAGAAATGAAAAGTTTGAGAAAAATAGAAAAAATAATTTTTTTATTTATTAAAAAATGTAAAAAATGTTTAAAGAAGCAGATTCATTCGAAGCGAATCGAACCTGTATACGCCACGTAGTGGGCTGAAAAATAACGAAGAAAAGGAAGAAAAAGAAGCGTTACGTGTCAGCAGAAAACCTTCCACTCATCGGTGCAGCTTGGTTTTCTGCCTGCTGCAGACGCTTGAAATAGATCAAACTGATCTCTTCTCATATAAACTCAGAATAAATTCTGGGTGTGAATTATATGAGGAAAAAACACTCCTATACAAGCCCAGGAGGAAAAATAAATAAAAAGATTTCTCTTTTGGATTTTTTACCGGGTTAAACTTAATTTTGTTCAAGAAAGAATTTTTTGGGATTCTCCGGTATATAGCAAAAGCTAAAAAATGTTCTAATTTGTTATTTCATCACACAACTCATTCATTTTTGGTGACAAGTTTCAAGTCTTGGTTTGGCTCATCAACAGTACCCAAATAGCGAAATTGGGTGATTTGAAAAACAAATGAAAAAATGAAAAGAAGAAGAAAGAAATGAAAAGTTTGAGAAAAATAGAAAAAACAATTTTTTTTTATTTATTAAAAAAATGTAAAATTTTTTTAAAGAAGCAGATTCATTCGAAGCGAATCGAACCTGTATACGCCACGTAGTGGGCTGAAAAATAAAGAAGAAAAGGAAGAAGAAGAAGCGTTTCGTGGCAGCAGAAAACCTTCCACTCATCGGTGCAGCTTGGTTTTCTGCCTGCTGCAGACGCTTGAAAATAGATCAAACTGATCTCTTCTCATGTAAACTCAGAATAAATTCTCGGTGTGAATTATATGAGGAAAAAACACTCCTATACAAGCCCAGGAGGAAAAATAAATAAAAAGATTTCTCTTTTGGATTTTTTGCCGGGTTAAACTTAATTTTGTTCAAGAAAGAATTTTTTGGGATTCTCCGGTATATAGCAAAAGCTAAAAAATGTTCTAATTTGTTATTTCATCACACAATTCATAAATTTTTGGTGACAAGTTTCAAGTCATGGTTTGACTCATCAACACGTCCCAAATAGCGAAATTTGGTGATTTGAAAAACAAATGAAAAAATGAAAAAAAGAAGAAAGAAATGAAAAGTTTGAGAAAAATAGAAAAAACAATTATTTTATTCATTAAAAAAATGTAAAAATTTTTTTTAAAGAAGCAGATTCATTCGAAGCGGATCGAACCTGTATACGCCACGTAGTGGGCTGAAAAATAAAGAAGAAAAAGGAAGAAGAATATGCGTTTCGTGTCAGCAGAAAACCTTCCACTCATCGGTGCAGCTTGGTTTTCTGCCTGCTGCAGACGCTTGAAAATAAATCAAACTGATGTCTTCTAATATAAACTCAGAATAAATTGTGGGTGTGAATTATATGAGGAAAAAACACTCCTATACAAGCCCAGGAGGAAAAATAAATAAAAAGATTTCTCTTTTGGATTTTTTACCGGGTTAAACTTAATTTTGTTCAAGAAAGAATTTTTTGTGATTCTCCGGTATATAGCAAAGGCTAAAAAATGTTCTAATTTGTTATTTCATCACACAACTCATTAATTTTTGGTGACAAGTTTCAAGTGTTGGTTTGACTCATCAACAGGTCCCAAATAGCGAAATTGGGTGATTTGAAAAACAAATGAAAAAATGAAAAGAAGAAGAAAGAAATGAAAAGTTTGAGAAAAATAGAAAAAACAATTTTTTTTATTTATTAAAAAAATGTAAATTTTTTTTAAAGAAGCAGATTCATTCGTAGCGAATCGAACCTGTATACGCCACGTAGTGGGCTGAAAAACAAAGAAGAAAAGGAAGAAGAAGAAGCGTTTCGTGTCAGCAGAAAACCTTCCACTCATCGGTGCAGCTTGGTTTTCTGCCTGCTGCAGACGCTTGAAAATAGATCAAACTGATCTCTTCTCATATAAACTCAGAATAAATTCTGGGTGTGAATTATATGAGGAAAAAACACTCCTATACAAGCCCAGGAGGAAAAATAAATAAAAAGATTTCTCTTTTGGATTTTTTACCGGGTTAAACTTAATTTTGTTCAAGAAAGAATTTTTTGGGATTCTCCGGTATATAGCAAAAGCTAAAAAATGTTCTAATTTGTTATTTCATCACACAACTCATTAATTTTTGGTGACAAGTTTCAAGTCTTGGTTTGACTCATCAACAGGTCCCAAATAGCGAAATTGGGTGATTTGAAAAACAAATGAAAAAATGAAAAAAGAAGAAAGAAATGAAAAGTTTGAGAAAAATAGAAATTTTTTTTTTATTTATTAAAAAAATGTAAAAAAATTTTAAAGAAGAAGATTCATTCGAAGCGAATCGAACCTGTATACGCCACGTAGTGGGCTGAAAAGCAAAGAAGAAACGGAAGAAGAAGAAGCGTTTCGTGTCAGCAGAAAACCTTCCACTCAGCGGTGCAGCTTGGTTTTCTGCCTGCTGCAGACGCTTGAAAATAGATCAAACTGATGTCTTCTCATATAAACTCAGAATAAATTCTGGGTGTGAATTATATGAGGAAAAAACACTCCTATACAAGCCCAGGAGGAAAAAAATAATAAAAAGATTTCTCTTTTGGATTTTTTACCGGGTTAAATTTAATTTTGTTCAAGAAAGAATTTTTTGGGATTCTCCGGTATATAGCAAAAGCTAAAAAATTTTCAAATTTGTTATTTCTTCACACAACTCATTAATTTTTCGTGACAAGTTTCTAGTCTTGGTTTGACTCATCAACAGGTCCCAAATAGCGAAATTGGGTGATTTGAAAAACAAATGAAAAAATGAAAAAAAGAAGAAAGAAATGAAAAGTTTGAGAAAAATAGAAAAATAATTTTTTTATTTATTAAAAAAATGTAAATTTTTTTTTTAAAGAAGCGGATTCATTCGAAGCGAATCGAACCTGTATACGCCACGTAGTGGGCTGAAAAATAAAGAAGAAAAGGAAGAAGAAGAAGCGTTTCGTGTCACGCTATCAGACTTTGGAATTCTCTACTTAATGAACTAAGACGTCTTGTCCCGGTGAGTAGGCGAGTTCTTAAAAATAAACTTATGGAGGTGTTATAAGATGCATTTTTATCTTCAGTAAAAATATCTGAATTAAAACTCTTTTTTCTTTAATCCTCCCCTGCATTCCCCTCCCCTTTTTGTCAATAAGTTCATATATGAATCTATTCTTTTCTACTTATGAATTCCCGTATTTTAATTTTCTTTTGGATTATTTTTTTCTTTTTTTTAAATTATTCTTCTATTTTACTCTATTTGTTTGAATTAGAATTAGATTAGTGAGAAGTGTGTATTTTCTTCTTCTTTTTTTTTCTTGGAATTAGTATTAAGATTGCTGTAGGTATTTCTCTTACTTATGTGCATATATGAGTTATTTTATTAGAATCAAGTTGACTTTTTTTTTTGCACTTGTTATTGTTAACATTACATACATATATATCGCTATTAATATATTATATTGCTTCAATTATGCCTTACTACGTAGATTCTAAAGTCTATACTTCTTTGTACAATTAATAATAATAATAAATTGAATTGAATTGAATTGGAACTATGCCCGGAACGTGTAGCGAGCGGCCCGTTAAATTCACCGCTATTGAAAAGTAGGAGTGTGTTACGTGGCCTCAGGCTCCTTGAGCCGTCTGGATATACCTGTCTGGTCAGCTCATTTCTTGTCCCTTTCCTCGTTAATTACTGAAGGGTAGGCAAGTGAGTCACAACAATAGAAGAAACAAAGAAACCTTTTTTTAAAATACAGTTTGAGCGTATATTTAAAAAAAAAACAAAAAAAAACTTGACTTGGCGTCACTTTTATGCTACAGATCTCAAAAACTTCGTGTTGACTCAACTCTAGCTACACTTAAAATGGCCTACTACAAACATTTTTCGCGACTACCTTATTGATCCAGTCCACTTTTTGGCCGTCTTCTTTTACTTAGGCTAGTTTCGGCCGATTTAGCGACCTCTATTTTTCAATTGCTCGTTAGTGTTAAGTTTTACATCTGTTAACTAATTTTAACTTGTTATTCATTGATTAATTGACATTTGTGAAGCTAATTCTACATACTTGTGGCTTACTTTACATTCACATTGGTGAATTAATTTTAATTTCTATTTTTAATTTACATCCGTTAACTAATTTTAACTTTCATTTTTTCTTTTTATTGACATTTGTGAAACTGATTCTACTTGCGGCTTACTTTAAATTTACATGGGTCAAATAATTTTCTTTTCTATTTTTAATTTCTAATTTTACTTGGCGAGACTGGTTTGAATTATTCCGAACCTTTCACTTTCTCGATATGTCACAGTTTTCATTAACATTCACGTGTAACGAACATTAAGATTGTCTACCGATTTTGGTCTACTACCACTGTCAAATTTTATTTACCAGTTTAACGAACTGTCAGATGATCTACCAATTTTTGAGTTTTCTATATCTGTCAAATCTTCTATTCAATTTTAAAGTTCCATTTTTCCCAAAGCTTTTATTCCATTTTGAATTTTTATATTCCTATATTTTTCAAAATTCCTATTCAGTTTAATACTTCTACATCTGTCAACGTTTTCATTCCATTTAAAAAAAATTTATATTTCTATCAAAGTTGTCATTTAATTCTAGATTTCTATATCGGTCTATATTTTACTTCAATGTCATATTTCTCTAATTTTAGCTTCCCCCATCTGTCAGAGTTCTCTATGCAATTTCATATTCCTATATCTGTCAACGTAGATCATTTGCTCTCAAGTTTCAGAAATTGCTACAATTATTTACGGTCTTCGCGTTGTCATACCTGTCAAAATTATATTTGCTTTTCTGGTGTAAAAATGGAAATGATTTACTGATATTCATTTTCTAGATCTGTCAGAATTAGTGAGCTTCTATGGTGTAAAAATGAACATTACTTATCGGTATTAATTTTCTAGATTTGTCAGAATTAATTTACTTTATTAGTGAGAAAGATGAAAATTATTTATCAAGATTCGTTTTCTACATCTGTCAGAATTAGTTTTTCTTCGATTCTAAATTGCTATCTTTGCTAAAGATTTCGTTAAATTTTATTCTTTGAAAGGTTCATTAAGGTATTTACACTTTAGGTGGGCGATATTAATTTACTCCTTGAGAGATGACAGAATATTTCCTTGCAACTTTCGGCGATTCTATGTCTAAGCACAAGTCCAGCAGAATACTTCGGCTTTGTGCGCCCACGTCTTGTTTTGCCTTTTATACAGTCGGCTGGCGTGGTGTGTTTCTGACGACCAGATGTCGCGCGAAGTTGTAAGAATGAGTTTTTGATTCCACGGTGGTTCAGTGTTCATCTCTGGCAGATCAACTGACTGAAATGTCAAGAGTTTGGTTCGTTGGTTTGTTTGTTGTTCGTGGTGCATGCACGAAAGTTTTCCTCTTGGGGTGTCTAGCAGCAGTTGCTTTAAATAATTGCATGCAGTTTCTAAGCCTTTTTTTCTTGTTGCCAGTGCGCTTCAACCTGTTTCATCCGATATTGTGGATAGGGAGCACTCTTGGAATTGTCTCGACATTCCATACACGGCTATACGTAATGCCATCATATAGCACGCCGACTCTAGGGAGTAATTTCGGAAGGCACACATCCACGTAAATAAGTACTATGCCACACAATTTTCCTGCGCAAAGGACTTAGCTGTAACTCTTTTTGAAGGTACTGCAGACTTCATGAAATGAGAGTTAAGCGAGGTAAGCGGTTCTGTTACAATATATATATGTAAAATCTTGCTTTATATTACTATTAGAATGAATATAGTGAACTAATTTAGTTCTTATTAAATTCTTTTATCACTACATATATATATATATATATCACTATATATATATATAAAATGTTGCTTTATAGTACTATTGGAATGAACATAGTGCAATCAGTTAGTACTTATTAAATTCTTTTCTCACTATACACATCTATACATAAAATGTTGCTTTATATTATTATTAGAATGAATGAATGAACAAGAATTTAGACTTTATTGAATTTATTTCTCGCTATATCTATATATAAAATCTTACTTGTCATCATTATCAAAATAAAGCATTTTTATAACGTGATTGCACGGTAGAGTCTCTTGCTTTCTCATCTCACTCGCTCGGAGCCCTCTTAATATGGGGGTTGACTAGTTCTGCTCTACTCTATTATCAGGTTAGCGAAGGGATACTGAAACAACTTGCTGCCCTAAGTGTCGAATGGGTGTTTGGGGCGAGGCAGCAGAAGGTTCAACACCTATGACCTTCATGTAAGTATGGTTTAGTAGTCTACAGGCCCCTTCTGGACTGGGTGTGCTTCTTCGTTTTTTTTGTGAGTAGTAGAGCTATGGTATTTCTGGGACACTTTTTCCATACAAAAAGTGTCCGGAAAATTCCAACTATTTTGATGGTTCTGGACTGGGTTCTGGGTCACTGAGGGGATTCCGTCTAGTGGTCTACGTCACAGGGCCTGCCTGGGGAATTCCTTTCCTGCCGTCTGGCTGACCAGGAGATGACACATCAACTGGTTAGCTGGCCCCCGTAAGCTGTTCAAACTCTTGTCTTAGTTGATTTTTTTTAAATAAAATAATGTTGGATTTTTTGTGCTGGAATCGAGCCGAAAACGCAATGGAGATGTTCTGTGAATATTCTTTAAAGTTGCTATATATGGGTAGAGTTCTGGACCAGAGTTTTTTATTATAACTCTCACCTGCAGATGGCGCCACCGTCGCTAGGTACTTTGAGTCCATTATAAATGTGGGGTTGTGTCTTGGCCGTGCTGGTTTATGTCTTGGATGCAACATTGGGTCTTGATTGGCTTATGTCTTGGATACACCATTGAGCCTAGACTGGCTTATGTCTTGGAAGTGTCATTTGGTCTTGACTGCGTCCTAGCGGCATTAGCCGATACTACCAGCATGCTTGTGTGTGGAAGTGTCAATTATCGACGGGCTCTCCATTTCTTGAGTAAGGATACCTAGCGGCATTAGCCGGAACTACCTTGGTTTTGCTGTTTTATTTATTAGTAGGGAAGTTCCAGATATCAGCATGACGTCATCTTGGTTTTGCTGTTTTCAAGTGATGCACCTAAATAAATTTTCTTAGCAGGGAAGTTGTACATATCAGCATCATTCGAATTTCACAACATGACATCGTCATGAACTGATTCTAGGAGATGTCAGTAGGGGTTCTGGGTATCAAATATTAAATGTTGGCCTAGGATTTCACAGGATTCGAGGGCAAACGCCATTTCTTGAGTAAGGTTACCTAGCGGTATTAGCCGGTACTACCAGCATGCCTTGCTTTTGCTGTTTGCTTTTATTAGTAGAGAAGTTGTAAATACCAGGATGCGCCTAGTCTTTTACAGGTTTCGAGTACAGATGCCATTTCTTGAGTAAGGTTCCCTAGTGACATTAATGATTACTTCAGGCCTTTAATAGTAGGTGACATGTTTCCCATCCAATGCCCTGATACAGCATATTCCATAATTTTGATTCGCGTGGAAACGCCATTTCTGGAGTAAAGTTCCGTAGTGGCATTAATTGGTACTACCAGCATGCCTTGGTTTTGCTGTTTTCTTTTATTAGCAAGGAAGTTGTAGATATCACGTATGACGTCATCTTGGTTCTTGTTAAATCGCGGATTACTAGCTCTAAAACGAATATAGCAACTCTTCCGATTTTTATTTCCAGCTCGTTACCAAATAACAAACGAATATAGAAAGTATTCCGTAATTGATAGATTGTTGACAAGTATAGAACTAATTTAGAAAACTTTTTGCCTTTTGATGACCGTTCCTTAGCAAATTTCAAGTAACTGTAGCAAGTATTTGATACTGCTAAATCGGGGATTACTATCTCTAAAAGGAATATAGCAACTCTTCCGATTTTTATTTCCAGCTCGTTACCAAATAACAAACGAATATTTTATAATTCGTCTATTATCGGCCTCCTCTTCAATCATTGGTTAACAAATCTACAGAATTTATAAATCATTTTATATACCACAAATCGTTAACTTGCAAATCTTGAAACTTTCAAATATAATTCGTATCTCACTGATTGTTTGTTAACTAATATAGAACTTTTAAATTGCTTTATACCCAATAAATCATCGGAGACAAATACGGATTCTAAGTTGTTGAGTGCTCTATAAATTGTTAGAATCTGCAACCCTAGAGGCTTTCAAAATATGTGGTTGCTTTTTCATAAATATGGCTAACCTCTTTTGACACGTGACTGGTACCATTTTTTTGTTACGATTTTCTTCCTTTAGTATCCGAAGTATATATAAAAAAAAAACAGTTTGACGCTATCCCGCGCGTTACAATCGAAAAAGATAATATGCTGGGGCTCTTTCTTGCCTCCTTATTATAACAGAATTATGATCGTTCGTTAGTATAACAAGAAAAGAATATGCTCTGCTTTATCGACAACTAAAGCCGATACGTCTGGAATAATTCTCTCCCCACGTTAAAGGTTTAGTGAATATAATGTGGAAATATTGAGAATATTATATAAGAAAAAATAGTAATAATAAAAATGTGTGTACTAGTTAACCTCAAAAAACAATATTAACAAATAGGTTGAAAAACATTAAGAATTTTGTATGCAAGTTATCTTGAAAGCTGCTAGATAATCACATCGGCCTACAGCGCTCGATTCGAGGATTGGAATAAACGCTCACTGGTATATTATTAATACTTCTGCAACTGGAAACAAAGTCCGGGACTCAGCAGACCGCCAACAAACTCCTCTTCAATTGGTCCTCAAATTGACGTGGTAGATTTGACTGATAATAGGCAGTTAGTTGGGCCCCTTTTTACGGGATTTGGTGTACCCCACACTTGACGCCAAATGTTGCAAATTTTTTTCTATTTCGTCTTCGGCGTGGTGGCCAAAACTTAGGTAGCGCGAACTTCTCAGAGTTTTTATATCTTAACAGAGGCGTCCCCCAGGGTTCTATACTCTCACCTCTACTATTTTCTTTGTATATTGATGACATCACCGAGGTTATCCGTCATGCTAATATACATTTGTATGCTGACGATATACAAATTTATATCTCTCGGCCTCTAGGACTTATAGAAGATGGTGCATGCTGCTCAAATACTGATCTTCAGGCAATACTCTCCTGGTGCGTATCTAATAAATTGGATTTAAATACTGAGAAATGCAAGTGTTTGGTTATACATAAAAACATTCTAGATACATCATATTTCCCCCGTAATAATATGGGGGGCTCAACGTTACAATACGAGAAGACGGTGAGAAATCTTGGCGTTATTTTTACCAAACTCTGACATGGAATGACCACATAAAATATAACTCCGGGCGAGTGTATGGTACACGGAAGCGCTTATAATACTCCACCCACTTTACACCTCTCAACATACGGCCATCACTTGTAACATCCTTGATCATTCCTATAATAACTTACGGTGATGTTATTTACTGCAAGACTGGACTCTTCATCGGCATATCGTCTGAACGTTGCATTTAATGCTGCCGTAAAATATGCATATAATCTGCGACGCTTTGACCACGTTTCACATGTAGTTAGTAATGTGCTGGGATGCTCTCTCGGGACTTATCTAAAGATACGAAACGTTATATTTCTTTATAATCTAATTTGGACCGGACTTCCTCATTATTTAATTAATAAATTTTGTTCAAGAAAGAATTTTTTGGGATTCTCCGGTATATAGCAAAAGCTAAAAAATGTTCTAATTTGTTATTTTATCACACAACTCATTAATTTTTGGTGACAAATTTCAAGTCTAGGTTTGACTCATCAACAGGTCCCAAATAGCGAAATTGGGTGATTTGAAAAACAAATGAAAAAATGAAAAAAAGAAGAAAGAAATGAAAAGTTTGAGAAAAATAGAAAAAATAATTTTTTTATTTATTAAAAAATGTAAAAAATGTTTAAAGAAGCAGATTCATTCGAAGCGAATCGAACCTGTATACGCCACGTAGTGGGCTGAAAAATAACGAAGAAAAGGAAGAAAAAGAAGCGTTACGTGTCAGCAGAAAACCTTCCACTCATCGGTGCAGCTTGGTTTTCTGCCTGCTGCAGACGCTTGAAAATAGATCAAACTGATCTCTTCTCATATAAACTCAGAATAAATTCTGGGTGTGAATTATATGAGGAAAAAACACTCCTATACAAGCCCAGGAGGAAAAATAAATAAAAAGATTTCTCTTTTGGATTTTTTACCGGGTTAAACTTAATTTTGTTCAAGAAAGAATTTTTTGGGATTCTCCGGTATATAGCAAAAGCTAAAAAATGTTCTAATTTGTTATTTCATCACACAACTCATTCATTTTTGGTGACAAGTTTCAAGTCTTGGTTTGGCTCATCAACAGTACCCAAATAGCGAAATTGGGTGATTTGAAAAACAAATGAAAAAATGAAAAGAAGAAGAAAGAAATGAAAAGTTTGAGAAAAATAGAAAAAACAATTTTTTTTTATTTATTAAAAAAATGTAAAATTTTTTTAAAGAAGCAGATTCATTCAAAGCGAATCGAACCTGTATACGCCACGTAGTGGGCTGAAAAATAAAGAAGAAAAGGAAGAAGAAGAAGCGTTTCGTGGCAGCAGAAAACCTTCCACTCATCGGTGCAGCTTGGTTTTCTGCCTGCTGCAGACGCTTGAAAATAGATCAAACTGATCTCTTCTCATGTAAACTCAGAATAAATTCTCGGTGTGAATTATATGAGGAAAAAACACTCCTATACAAGCCCAGGAGGAAAAATAAATAAAAAGATTTCTCTTTTGGATTTTTTGCCGGGTTAAACTTAATTTTGTTCAAGAAAGAATTTTTTGGGATTCTCCGGTATATAGCAAAAGCTAAAAAATGTTCTAATTTGTTATTTCATCACACAATTCATAAATTTTTGGTGACAAGTTTCAAGTCATGGTTTGACTCATCAACACGTCCCAAATAGCGAAATTTGGTGATTTGAAAAACAAATGAAAAAATGAAAAAAAGAAGAAAGAAATGAAAAGTTTGAGAAAAATAGAAAAAACAATTATTTTATTCATTAAAAAAATGTAAAATTTTTTTTTAAAGAAGCAGATTCATTCGAAGCGGATCGAACCTGTATACGCCACGTAGTGGGCTGAAAAATAAAGAAGAAAAAGGAAGAAGAATATGCGTTTCGTGTCAGCAGAAAACCTTCCACTCATCGGTGCAGCTTGGTTTTCTGCCTGCTGCAGACGCTTGAAAATAAATCAAACTGATGTCTTCTAATATAAACTCAGAATAAATTGTGGGTGTGAATTATATGAGGAAAAAACACTCCTATACAAGCCCAGGAGGAAAAATAAATAAAAAGATTTCTCTTTTGGATTTTTTACCGGGTTAAACTTAATTTTGTTCAAGAAAGAATTTTTTGTGATTCTCCGGTATATAGCAAAGGCTAAAAAATGTTCTAATTTGTTATTTCATCACACAACTCATTAATTTTTGGTGACAAGTTTCAAGTGTTGGTTTGACTCATCAACAGGTCCCAAATAGCGAAATTGGGTGATTTGAAAAACAAATGAAAAAATGAAAAGAAGAAGAAAGAAATGAAAAGTTTGAGAAAAATAGAAAAAACAATTTTTTTTATTTATTAAAAAAATGTAAATTTTTTTTAAAGAAGCAGATTCATTCGTAGCGAATCGAACCTGTATACGCCACGTAGTGGGCTGAAAAACAAAGAAGAAAAGGAAGAAGAAGAAGCGTTTCGTGTCAGCAGAAAACCTTCCACTCATCGGTGCAGCTTGGTTTTCTGCCTGCTGCAGACGCTTGAAAATAGATCAAACTGATCTCTTCTCATATAAACTCAGAATAAATTCTGGGTGTGAATTATATGAGGAAAAAACACTCCTATACAAGCCCAGGAGGAAAAATAAATAAAAAGATTTCTCTTTTGGATTTTTTACCGGGTTAAACTTAATTTTGTTCAAGAAAGAATTTTTTGGGATTCTCCGGTATATAGCAAAAGCTAAAAAATGTTCTAATTTGTTATTTCATCACACAACTCATTAATTTTTGGTGACAAGTTTCAAGTCTTGGTTTGACTCATCAACAGGTCCCAAATAGCGAAATTGGGTGATTTGAAAAACAAATGAAAAAATGAAAAAAGAAGAAAGAAATGAAAAGTTTGAGAAAAATAGAAATTTTTTTTTTATTTATTAAAAAAATGTAAAAAAATTTTAAAGAAGAAGATTCATTCGAAGCGAATCGAACCTGTATACGCCACGTAGTGGGCTGAAAAACAAAGAAGAAACGGAAGAAGAAGAAGCGTTTCGTGTCAGCAGAAAACCTTCCACTCAGCGGTGCAGCTTGGTTTTCTGCCTGCTGCAGACGCTTGAAAATAGATCAAACTGATGTCTTCTCATATAAACTCAGAATAAATTCTGGGTGTGAATTATATGAGGAAAAAACACTCCTATACAAGCCCAGGAGGAAAAAAATAATAAAAAGATTTCTCTTTTGGATTTTTTACCGGGTTAAATTTAATTTTGTTCAAGAAAGAATTTTTTGGGATTCTCCGGTATATAGCAAAAGCTAAAAAATTTTCAAATTTGTTATTTCTTCACACAACTCATTAATTTTTCGTGACAAGTTTCTAGTCTTGGTTTGACTCATCAACAGGTCCCAAATAGCGAAATTGGGTGATTTGAAAAACAAATGAAAAAATGAAAAAAAGAAGAAAGAAATGAAAAGTTTGAGAAAAATAGAAAAATAATTTTTTTATTTATTAAAAAAATGTAAATTTTTTTTTTAAAGAAGCGGATTCATTCGAAGCGAATCGAACCTGTATACGCCACGTAGTGGGCTGAAAAATAAAGAAGAAAAGGAAGAAGAAGAAGCGTTTCGTGTCACGCTATCAGACTTTGGAATTCTCTACTTAATGAACTAAGACGTCTTGTCCCGGTGAGTAGGCGAGTTCTTAAAAATAAACTTATGGAGGTGTTATAAGATGCATTTTTATCTTCAGTAAAAATATCTGAATTAAAACTCTTTTTTCTTTAATCCTCCCCTGCATTCCCCTCCCCTTTTTGTCAATAAGTTCATATATGAATCTATTCTTTTCTACTTATGAATTCCCGTATTTTAATTTTCTTTTGGATTATTTTTTTCTTTTTTTTAAATTATTCTTCTATTTTACTCTATTTGTTTGAATTAGAATTAGATTAGTGAGAAGTGTGTATTTTCTTCTTCTTTTTTTTTTCTTGGAATTAGTATTAAGATTGCTGTAGGTATTTCTCTTACTTATGTGCATATATGAGTTATTTTATTAGAATCAAGTTGACTTTTTTTTTTGCACTTGTTATTGTTAACATTACATACATATATATCGCTATTAATATATTATATTGCTTCAATTATGCCTTACTACGTAGATTCTAAAGTCTATACTTCTTTGTACAATTAATAATAATAATAAATTGAATTGAATTGAATTGGAACTATGCCCGGAACGTGTAGCGAGCGGCCCGTTAAATTCACCGCTATTGAAAAGTAGGAGTGTGTTACGTGGCCTCAGGCTCCTTGAGCCGTCTGGATATACCTGTCTGGTCAGCTCATTTCTTGTCCCTTTCCTCGTTAATTACTGAAGGGTAGGCAAGTGAGTCACAACAATAGAAGAAACAAAGAAACCTTTTTTTAAAATACAGTTTGAGCGTATATTTAAAAAAAAAACAAAAAAAAACTTGACTTGGCGTCACTTTTATGCTACAGATCTCAAAAACTTCGTGTTGACTCAACTCTAGCTACACTTAAAATGGCCTACTACAAACATTTTTCGCGACTACCTTATTGATCCAGTCCACTTTTTGGCCGTCTTCTTTTACTTAGGCTAGTTTCGGCCGATTTAGCGACCTCTATTTTTCAATTGCTCGTTAGTGTTAAGTTTTACATCTGTTAACTAATTTTAACTTGTTATTCATTGATTAATTGACATTTGTGAAGCTAATTCTACATACTTGTGGCTTACTTTACATTCACATTGGTGAATTAATTTTAATTTCTATTTTTAATTTACATCCGTTAACTAATTTTAACTTTCATTTTTTCTTTTTATTGACATTTGTGAAACTGATTCTACTTGCGGCTTACTTTAAATTTACATGGGTCAAATAATTTTCTTTTCTATTTTTAATTTCTAATTTTACTTGGCGAGACTGGTTTGAATTATTCCGAACCTTTCACTTTCTCGATATGTCACAGTTTTCATTAACATTCACGTGTAACGAACATTAAGATTGTCTACCGATTTTGGTCTACTACCACTGTCAAATTTTATTTACCAGTTTAACGAACTGTCAGATGATCTACCAATTTTTGAGTTTTCTATATCTGTCAAATCTTCTATTCAATTTTAAAGTTCCATTTTTCCCAAAGCTTTTATTCCATTTTGAATTTTTATATTCCTATATTTTTCAAAATTCCTATTCAGTTTAATACTTCTACATCTGTCAACGTTTTCATTCCATTTAAAAAAAATTTATATTTCTATCAAAGTTGTCATTTAATTCTAGATTTCTATATCGGTCTATATTTTACTTCAATGTCATATTTCTCTAATTTTAGCTTCCCCCATCTGTCAGAGTTCTCTATGCAATTTCATATTCCTATATCTGTCAACGTAGATCATTTGCTCTCAAGTTTCAGAAATTGCTACAATTATTTACGGTCTTCGCGTTGTCATACCTGTCAAAATTATATTTGCTTTTCTGGTGTAAAAATGGAAATGATTTACTGATATTCATTTTCTAGATCTGTCAGAATTAGTGAGCTTCTATGGTGTAAAAATGAACATTACTTATCGGTATTAATTTTCTAGATTTGTCAGAATTAATTTACTTTATTAGTGAGAAAGATGAAAATTATTTATCAAGATTCGTTTTCTACATCTGTCAGAATTAGTTTTTCTTCGATTCTAAATTGCTATCTTTGCTAAAGATTTCGTTAAATTTTATTCTTTGAAAGGTTCATTAAGGTATTTACACTTTAGGTGGGCGATATTAATTTACTCCTTGAGAGATGACAGAATATTTCCTTGCAACTTTCGGCGATTCTATGTCTAAGCACAAGTCCAGCAGAATACTTCGGCTTTGTGCGCCCACGTCTTGTTTTGCCTTTTATACAGTCGGCTGGCGTGGTGTGTTTCTGACGACCAGATGTCGCGCGAAGTTGTAAGAATGAGTTTTTGATTCCACGGTGGTTCAGTGTTCATCTCTGGCAGATCAACTGACTGAAATGTCAAGAGTTTGGTTCGTTGGTTTGTTTGTTGTTCGTGGTGCATGCACGAAAGTTTTCCTCTTGGGGTGTCTAGCAGCAGTTGCTTTAAATAATTGCATGCAGTTTCTAAGCCTTTTTTTCTTGTTGCCAGTGCGCTTCAACCTGTTTCATCCGATATTGTGGATAGGGAGCACTCTTGGAATTGTCTCGACATTCCATACACGGCTATACGTAATGCCATCATATAGCACGCCGACTCTAGGGAGTAATTTCGGAAGGCACACATCCACGTAAATAAGTACTATGCCACACAATTTTCCTGCGCAAAGGACTTAGCTGTAACTCTTTTTGAAGGTACTGCAGACTTCATGAAATGAGAGTTAAGCGAGGTAAGCGGTTCTGTTACAATATATATATGTAAAATCTTGCTTTATATTACTATTAGAATGAATATAGTGAACTAATTTAGTTCTTATTAAATTCTTTTATCACTACATATATATATATATATATATATATATATATATATCACTATATATATATATAAAATGTTGCTTTATAGTACTATTGGAATGAACATAGTGCAATCAGTTAGTACTTATTAAATTCTTTTCTCACTATACACATCTATACATAAAATGTTGCTTTATATTATTATTAGAATGAATGAATGAACAAGAATTTAGACTTTATTGAATTTATTTCTCGCTATATCTATATATAAAATCTTACTTGTCATCATTATCAAAATAAAGCATTTTTATAACGTGATTGCACGGTAGAGTCTCTTGCTTTCTCATCTCACTCGCTCGGAGCCCTCTTAATATGGGGGTTGACTAGTTCTGCTCTACTCTATTATCAGGTTAGCGAAGGGATACTGAAACAACTTGCTGCCCTAAGTGTCGAATGGGTGTTTGGGGCGAGGCAGCAGAAGGTTCAACACCTATGACCTTCATGTAAGTATGGTTTAGTAGTCTACAGGCCCCTTCTGGACTGGGTGTGCTTCTTCGTTTTTTTGTGAGTAGTAGAGCTATGGTATTTCTGGGACACTTTTTCCATACAAAAAGTGTCCGGAAAATTCCAACTATTTTGATGGTTCTGGACTGGGTTCTGGGTCACTGAGGGGATTCCGTCTAGTGGTCTACGTCACAGGGCCTGCCTGGCGAATTCCTTTCCTGCCGTCTGGCTGACCAGGAGATGACACATCAACTGGTTAGCTGGCCCCCGTAAGCTGTTCAAACTCTTGTCTTAGTTGATTTTTTTTAAATAAAATAATGTTGGATTTTTTGTGCTGGAATCGAGCCGAAAACGCAATGGAGATGTTCTGTGAATATTCTTTAAAGTTGCTATATATGGGTAGAGTTCTGGACCAGAGTTTTTTATTATAACTCTCACCTGCAGATGGCGCCACCGTCGCTAGGTACTTTGAGTCCATTATAAATGTGGGGTTGTGTCTTGGCCGTGCTGGTTTATGTCTTGGATGCAACATTGGGTCTTGATTGGCTTATGTCTTGGATACACCATTGAGCCTAGACTGGCTTATGTCTTGGAAGTGTCATTTGGTCTTGACTGCGCCCTAGCGGCATTAGCCGATACTACCAGCATGCTTGTGTGTGGAAGTGTCAATTATCGACGGGCTCTCCATTTCTTGAGTAAGGATACCTAGCGGCATTAGCCGGAACTACCTTGGTTTTGCTGTTTTATTTATTAGTAGGGAAGTTCCAGATATCAGCATGACGTCATCTTGGTTTTGCTGTTTTCAAGTGATGCACCTAAATAAATTTTCTTAGCAGGGAAGTTGTACATATCAGCATCATTCGAATTTCACAACATGACATCGTCATGAACAGATTCTAGGAGATGTCAGTGGGGGTTCTGTGTATCAAATATTAAATGTTGGCCTAGGCTTTTACATGATTCGAGTGCAAACGCCATTTCTTGAGTAAGGCTACCTAGCGGCATTAGCCGGTACTACCAGCATGCCTTGCTTTTGCAGTTTTCTTTTATTTGTAGAGAAGCTGTAAATACCAGCATGCGCCTAGGCTTTTACGGGATTCGAGTACAGATGCCATTTCTTGAGTAAGGTTCACTAGTGACATTCATGATTACTTCAGGCATTTAATGGTAGGTGATATGTTTCCCATCCAATGCCCTGATACAGCATATTCCATAAATTTGATTCGCGTGCAAACGCCATTTCTGGAGTAAAGTTCCCTAGTGGCATTAGTCGGTACTACCAGCATGCCTTGGTTTTGCTGTTTTTTTT
This sequence comes from Dioctria linearis, assembly GCA_963930735.1. Taxonomy (NCBI): domain Eukaryota; kingdom Metazoa; phylum Arthropoda; class Insecta; order Diptera; family Asilidae; genus Dioctria; species Dioctria linearis. Next base: position 57,245,391 of record OZ005744.1, read on the forward strand.
TATTAGCAAGGAAGTTGTAGATATCACGTATGACGTCGTCTTGGTTCTTACTGTTTACAGGTTCTGCAGCTAAATAAGTTTTATTAGCGCGGAAGTTGTAGATATTAGCATCATTCGAATTTCACAACATGACATCACCTTGGTTTGATGTTTTCTTAGCAAATTATTATTGTTATTATTGGGTTTAGGGGTGTGCGTGTATTGATCTTTCGAGTGCAAACACCATTTCTTGAGTAAGGTTCCCTAGCGGCATTAGCCGGTACTACATAATTCCATTTCTTGAGTAAGGCTCCCTAGTGTCATTAGTGGGTACTACAGACATTTAATGGTAAGTAATATGTTTCCCATCCAATGCTCGCTACCGTAAAGGATTTGATACCCTCATTGTACTATAAAAGGATGCAACATGCGAAATCTTCATAAGTCGAAGTTGTAACTCAGCCGAAAGCACACCGAATCCTGTGGACATGCTGAGTAGATTAAAGCTGTTCACCTGTTATCAGACCTGTTTGAAAAGCTGTTAAGCAGTTATCAGAGCTGTTTTAAAAACTGTTAAGCTGTGATCAGAGGTGTTTGGAAAGCTGTTATCAGGGCTGTTTGGAAAGCTGTTTACCTGTTATCAGAGCTGTTTAAAAGCTGTTATCAGAGCTGTTTGAAAAGCTGTTAAGCTGTTATCAGAGCTATTTGGCAAGCTGTTTACCTGTTATCAGAGCTGTCTAAAAGCTGTTAAGCTGCTTTTACAGCTGTTTGAAAAGCTGTTAAGCTATTATCAGAGCAGTTTAAAAGCTGTTAAGCTGTTAGCAGAGCTGTTTGAAAAGCTATTAAGCTGATATCAGAGCTATTTGGAAAGCTGTTTACCTGTTATCAGAGCTGTTTAAAAGCTGTTAAGTTGTTATCAGAGCTGTTTGAAAAGCTGTTAAGCTGTTATCAGAGAGTCGGGACCCAATATTCAATTGGTGCAATCGTGACATCACGACTCGAGCTAGCAGCAAATGTACAAGTAATTAAACGATTTGCAATAAGTAAGCATTATACTTCACACAGTGAAATGCTTAGCGATTGCGAATTGTTTACTTGTAAACCGTCGCATCTACTGCTGTATGTAACTGGGCATTGAGTCATGGTTAAGTGATTCACTTCGCATAGTGAAATACTCAGCTGGGCTCACTGTTTGTTTACATACAGTATTGGGGGCTCCCGCTGTCGGCAGTGAGTAGCGTAATACTTTGTAATTATGATTGCAAGGTATTGCACTGGTCACTGGGTCAAAGTCGCTTCCGCCTAATTGAATGGAGGTGTGCACGGTCGATTCGCTAGATCGGGTTACGCAGTTATAAGTTGTGTATTCTTGCGTAGTTAGAAGTTGGGTATTATTAAAGATAGCGGTTCGGTATCTTTTTTAATCAGTTTTAATTAGAGAGTTAAATGAGAAGTATCAATCAAGGGTGATACACCTCTTAATTTATATCGTCGTATAATTAAAGAAATAAAGTTGTTGTACAATTGACTTACGCGAGTTTTTATCAGTTATTAATTGTTTTCCCTGGATTGCTTTGGGACACGACAATTTGGCGCAGCCGGATAAAGAGTAGTAAGTGTTATTTTTCTTCAGTGAAATAATTTATTTTTCTTTTCATTTTTATTTTTTTTTGTGTATTTTATGGGAGTAAAGCTTATTAGCTGCTCCATATTTTTGTGAAGTGTGGGAGTAAAGCTTTTTTTTTTACCTGCTCCATTTTTTTTAAGTGTGGGAGTAACGCTTTTATAGCGGCTCCGTTTTGCTGTATTTTTGTGGGAGTTAACGCTTTTTTTAGCTGCTCCATTTTTTTTAAGTGTAGGAGTAACGCTTTTTTTAGCGGCTCCGCTTTTTTGCATTTTTGTGGGAGTTAACGCTTTTTTTAGCTGCTCCATTTTTTTAAAGTGTGGGAGTAACGCTTTTTTAGCGGCTCCGTTTTGCTGTATTTTTGTGGGATTTAACGCTTTTTTTTAGCTGCTCCAGTCTTAGGCTAATTTTCTTTACAGGTTAAAGTATTGCAGAAAAGTAAAGAAAAAGGGTATAAATTGTGGTGATTGTTGTTGCGTGAAATTGTTTTTGGCTAGGTTGTCTGAGTTTTATGAAATGTATAGTGTGAAAGTGTAGTATGCAAAAGGGTAGCTTTAGCAGTTTAGTAGATTAAGTAAGTAAAGTCTAATTTTTCGGAATGTACGGTCAAATTTGGTTAATTTTGGTCATTGGGAAGTTGTCAAATGCTAGGTAAAAATTTAAAGTATTCGCGGGTATTCGGGCATTAAACTTGGAATTAGGCTCGGAAATATTGAATATTAGGAAAGAGCATTATTGAAACACCATCGAAAAGTTCAAGCTTTTGTGTTTAGAGTTCTTAAGCAATTAGTTACAGTCTAGGAGAAGTGTTTGAGAGTTAAGGGTTAATTAGGTAATGACTATAGATGTCAGTGGGAAGAAGTAACGTTCTAACCAGGGAAGAATTGTTACGAATTAAGGATCAGGAAAAGGAATTGGAAACCAGAACGCAGGAATTGAAGGAGTGCCAGCTGATATTACAACATTACGAACAGGATTGGCGGTACCTAGAAGAGCATCTAACGGATGAATTAAGGAAACGATTGCCGAGTGAAGACGTAAATAAGTTTCTCGAGGAAATAAATGAGGCTAAAGTGAAAAGCACAATGGGAGAAACCTTAGATTTGGTGATAACGTCTACCTTTGAAGTTATTGGTAGAATTGAGAAAGAAACTGATCAAGCGTTGAATGAGTGCAAACAGGAAAACAGGGCTTTAAAAGGAACTATAAAGTCTTTAGAAAGGCAATTGGAGGAGGCAGAAAAAACCGCCACTGAACTAGAGCAAGAATTAGGAGTCGCACCATTATCACAAGAAGAGGGTCTAGTTCGAGGGATTTTTAAGAAGTGGTCACCCACGAAATTAGTATTCCACGAACGGCAGCGAGAAGAAAGAGCGAGTACTTCAGGGCAAGAGGAAATTTTGAAAGCTAAAAAGCAGACCTTAGCACAGACGAGAGAAGACTAAGTGCCGAAAGAAAAAAACTCAGAGAAACCAGTAAGGAAAACCATGGCCGATGCTTATGATAAAGTCATGAACTTGGTGTCCAGATACATACCCACGTTTTCTGGAGAAAAAACGCCAAAACTGTCGAAGGAAGGTCACCGTTTCCTGAGCTGCTGCAAAGATATTTACGATCGTTTAAAGGCCGAGGAACAGCCAATCTTCATGAAATGTGTAAGATATCGGTTGTTAGACGACGCATGTTATCTAGTAAGCTCGGAGGAGCCGAAGGATTTTGAGGCATTGCAGCAGACAATTCAAACTGCCTACATGCCAAAAAAATCTTACTGTGAGCTCCGAGCTGAAATGATAGCATGCGTTCAAAAGCCCGGTGACGACATAAAAGACTATGCGGATAGACTTAAGGAGCTACTGTGTCAAATCAAGGCGGCAGTTTCGGCTAAGTATCCAGGCAAAGACGGGGGATTGATAGCGGAACTTGAGGCAGACGCGGTGGCAACGTTCAAGGCAGGTGTTATGCAGCAGACTACTCAGCTTTATTTGACGGGACGCAAATTTCGATCTCTGGACGAAGCACGTGAGGAGGCAGACTACTTCGAGATGGATGCCAGGAGACTTAAAATTAAGGAACCAGGGCTGCGGAATTATACGAAGGAAGACAACAGAGGAATGGCAGCAGGCAGCTGGGGTGCTGGTAGGTTCAGCAAGGAGGAACCTAAGAGGACGGGACCGCAATTGAGGCCAGCATTATCGGGAATGCACAGGGGTTCCCCTAGTCAAACAAAGCAACCAAGACCTATTCAGTGCTTTCAGTGCGGACAATGGGGACATTTGGCTAGGGAATGCAGAGAAGGGAGACAGACGCCTTACTGCATAAAATGCCGAATATATGGACATGACGCAACTGGATGCAAAAGGCAACAAGTCAGGTTTGCTGAGGCACTACCTAGCAGTTCGGTAGAGGTGCAATCGGAAGCAAAAGTTATATACTGCCAATTTTGTAGAAAATCTGACCACTACACCGCCAATTGTTTAAAAAAAATTTTAGCAGAGAATAATATTCAGCAAGGGGGAAACGGGAGGTGGCAGCTCGGGAACAATCCCGCAGCTGCCTTCCACTAAACAAATTAGGAACCAGATACTCGGGTAAAGACATAAACATGGAATTAAAGCTAGTTAATAATTGTATCATCACAATAGAAGCCGACATTGGACTAGAAGATAAGCTTACATTATTGGTGGATACGGGATCCACCTGCAATTTAGTTAAGGTAAATAAAATAAGGATGGATACACTGATACAAAAACATAAATGTATCATGATTGGAGGGCTGTTTGGAGCTCAGCAATGTTCAATTGGAATCTGCAAGGCGCATCTTCACCGGTTGACGGAATATTGGGAATGGAATTCCTCAAGGATAAAGCTGTTATCGATTGTATTAATAGAAAATTGTCAATACAGCACAGACAAGTGTACAAGGAAGCTCCGCCAATTTTCAGGAACGTAACAGGAACCGAAAAAGTTAAACATATAACCTTGCAGGGTTATAATGTAGAAGGGAAACGACTCTCCAGTAGGGAAGCAGTTCGGACAGTTTCAGCGGAATTTCTAAGAGAGCGAATTAGTAATAGAATTGAAAACCTGAGAGAGGTGATATATAAAGCTCGAGCTGCATCTGAGAGAATAACCAAATATTTTAGAGTCGAAAAAGAGGCAAATGCTCAACAGGGTATCGAGGATAAAGCACGTGGAAGCCCGGAAAGAGGAAAGACTTTGGCGTCGGCTCTTTGCACAGAGGCGAAGCAGGAAAATCCTCTTTATACAAAGGAGATTTTGGCAGGGTTGCCAGAAGGAGTGTGGGGGCAAAAGCAAAGTCGGGAAGCAGTTGTTGAAGGGAATGGGTCAGATTACCCGCGCACGGAAATTGAACCAGTTATTTCCGAAACTGCAGCCTTTGCGGAGGCGCGAATATGCGAAAACGCTTCAATTCATAAACAGGGCAATATAACCAAACCTCTCCTTAACTCAAGAAATGGCAGGGAGTCCATAGTACAGCTGGAACCAAGAACGGAGCAATTGGTAAGAATCTGTGTCGAGAGTGAAGACGAGCTGGTGTGCATGGCGGAAGAGATTATCCCAGGTGTGTACTGTGGTAACACCATAATCAGGCCGGAGAATGGACAGGCGTTTGTGGGTATTGTCAACGCTAGAACTGAGCCGGTTGAGATAGCGAACTTTCAACCCAAGCTTGAGAGGTTGGATAGGTATTCAGTGCAGCCATTGAGAGATAAGATGAAGGCGGTAAGTCGTTCTCAGCAAAGACTCGAATTACTGAAACAAACACTAGTACTGTCGGAAGATTTAAATTTCGAAGAAAGAGAAGTGCTATCGGAAATTTGTAGTGAGTATAATGACATTTTTTACTTGCCAGGCGACAAGTTAACATATACTCCAACTAGGACTTTTAAGCTTCCATTACTGTCGAATACAGGGCCCATAAACAGGAAACAATATCGTCTGCCGGAGGCTCACCGAGAAGAATGTCAGAAGCAACTAGAAAAGCTCCTAGAAGATGACATTATAGAGCATAGTGACAGCCCTTTTAATTTTCCGGTACTATTAATACCAAAGAAAGGAAAGGATGAAGCAGGAAATCGGAAGTATAGGTTATGTGTAGATTTTCGGGAGTTAAATAAAGTCTGCGTCCCCTTTTCGTATTCTCTGCCACGGATTGAGGACATCTTAGATCAATTAGGTCACTCTAGATATTTCTCTACCTTAGATTTAGCTAATGGTTATCACCAAGTGTTAATCGACCCAGCGGACAGGGAAAAGACGGCTTTTAGCACGAACTTCAGCCATTTCCAATATAAACGATTACCCTTTGGATTGAAAACCGCACATCCATTTTTTCAGTCTCTACTAAATGGCATATTAACAGGGCTTCAAGGTATCAAATGCTTTGTATACCTAGATGATGTGGTAATATTCGCAAAGAATCTGGGCGAGCATAACAGAAAGCTAAGGGAGGTATTTCAGCGTTTTAGAGAAAATAATTTAAAACTACAACCCGCGAAGTGCCAGTTTTTACAGAAGATGCTAGTATACTTAGGGGATGTATATTCAGAGAACGGAGTAACTGCGGACCTAAGGTTAGTGGATGCAGTCCAGAACTATCCCCGACCTAAAACGGTTCGGCAGGTGCAATCGTTTCTGGGCCTTGCGAATTACTACCGTAAATTCATTCCTAATTTTCTAGAATATTGGCTCCAATTAACAACCTTTTGAGAAAAAAGGTGAAATTCAATTGGGGACCAGCATGTGAGGACTCTTTTAGAAGCATTAAAGAGTCGCTCACTTCCTCTCCAGTGCTAGGTTATCCAGACTTCAATAAGGAATTCACGCTTATCACAGATGCTACCTGAGAATCAATAGGAGCCGTATTAGAACAGGATGGAAGGCCTATTAGTTATGCCAGCCGCACGATTAATCCCGCTGAGAGAAATTACTCCACCACGGAACGGGAAATGCTTGCTATTGTTTGGGCGGTACGTAATTACAAATGTTACCTTCTGGGCAGGCATTTTAAAATTAAAACAGATCATCAGCCGCTCCGAGGGATTTTTAAGGTAAAGGATACCACGTCACGCATGGTACGATTCCATCAGAATTGTCTGAGTACGATTTCGACATTATCTACCAGAAGGGAAAGGAGACCGGTATTGCGGATGCCCTGAGCAGGATACCCCAGCCAGAAGAATGCACCAGTAAAGAGAAAGAATCTCGCTATCTTGCGGTTACACGAGCACAGGCCAAGAAGAAGGAGGCAGAGGCTGAAGAGAAAAAAAACCCAGATCCCGAGAGTGAATGGGAAGATATTGTGGAGGCCAAGAGAATTGTAGGAAGAGCCCTAGACAGTCCAACACCCCAACCTGTGACCGACCCGGAGGATATTCAGGTAATACTGAAGGATTATCATGATTCCCAATTTGGAGGACATTTCAGTGGAAACAAAACATTAAACAGGGTGAAACGCTTCTATCGCTGGAAAGGAATGAAGAATGATATAGCGAAATATATTGGCAAATGTAGTGTAACGAAGAGCTTGTCAGCCGACAGATATAACTACATTCTCTCGTATCTGAATGTAGATACATACTGCATCCGACACATCTTTGTTACAAAATCATATCCAGAATATGTGTGGGTGGCTGCACAGCAAATATGCCGCTAGCGATCAGCCGGCTTGGGGTGGTTCTTGCCACCCACATCCCTTCAATGCTTGTTAAGCTGTGCAAAATCGTCAACATAACTGATCAGACAGACAGGCGGAGAGAAAAAAAGATCTAATGCAGGCTTCCTTCTCTTGGTGGAACCTGAAAGCCTAAAAAGAAGAAAATTGATTTTATTTATATGCTGCAAAAAGAAGGAAAATAGAAGACCTCAGCAACGCCGAACAAGTGTTAATTCACCCGGAGAGCTTACAACGCTGGCATATGGACGGTTGAGAGAGAGTGAGAGAGTTGAAAGGGGTCTCTGATGTTGTTGAGACTCCGGCTTTGGGTAATGTTGGGCCCAATCGCCCCCATCCACCCTGGCTAAGCCTCCAAAGCCGTTTCGAAATGCTCAGCCCCATCTAATGCCCGACTACGAGGGCTGATATGCCGATGCGTGGGTGCTGTCCGCCAACTTGTCTGCGACCACCTCCCTGCCAGGTGTTTACCTACTCCATTGTATTGAGTCCACTAGAAGAGAGAAGTAAAAACTGGACTAGGGAAAGCTGCCAGAGTAATTAGGTAAACCAAAAGAAAGGGGAAAAAGAAGAAAGAACTTAAGGCGTTATCCACTTCAAACAATGTGATTCCTTTATTAACTAAAATGTATCTCACTTCAGCGAGCGAGGAAACCCGATTACACACACCAGAACCAGGTAAGCTAAACAATTTAATTTCACAACTCAAATCAAGAAGAAAAGAAAATGTAATAACAATAATTCGACTAACCTTAAGGTCCACCTTGGACTTACATGTATACGATTTAACCAATTCGGGGTCTCCTCCTTACTGAGCGAGCAATGATTAAGAGATTGCGGCTGCCCATTTAACTCCTCATCGTTTCCCTTTTCGTTTGTCACTAGTTAGCCCTAATGATCAACTCCAAGTGATACAGGTGAACGTAAATATATTCCTTTTCCCGTTCGAGGAAATGCGTGGGAAACAACCACAAAAGAAAATCACCAGCGATGCAGGTAAATGAACACTGAATAATTTGGTTTCAGTAGAATTTTCACTAATATAACAAAAATATATTTTTCTTTTCAGTCCAAGAAAATGCGTGCAAAATCACGACGAATTCTCTGACGATGTAGGTAAGTAATCACTAAATTATTTATTCTCCATAGAATTTTAACTAAAATATATGAAATTTTCCTTTCAGTTCGAGGAAATGAGTGAACGAAGATAACGACGAATTCACTGGCGATGCAGGTAAATGATCACTGACTTACTTATTCTTAAAAGAATTTTCACTAATATATATAAAATTTTCTTTTCAGTTCGAGAAAATGTGACAGAAAATAAAGAAGAGTTCACTGACGAAGCAGATAAGTAATCACTAAATTCCTTGTTCTTAATGGAATTTTTCTTAATATATATACCATTTTTCTTTTCAGTTCGAGAAAATGTGTGTACGAAGATAACGACGAATTCACTGACGATGCAGGTAAATAATCACTAAATTCCTTATCCTTAGTGGAATTTTCCTTACTATATATAACATTATACTTTTCAGTTCGAGAGAATGCGTGAAAAAAAATCACGACGAATTCACTGACGATGCAGGTAAGCAATCACTAAATTATTTATTCTCCATAGAATTTTCACTAAAATATCTGAAATTTTCCTTTTCAGTTCGCGGAAGTATGTGACAGAAAATAACGACGAATTCACTGACGATGCAGGTAAATAATCACTAACTTATTTAGTCTCCATAGAATTTTCACTAAAATATATGAAATTTTCTTTTCAGTTCGAGAGACTGCGTGAAAGAAAATCACGACGAATTCACTGACGATGCAGGTAAGTAATCACTAAATTATTTATTCTTAAAAGAATTCTCACTAATATATATATAAAATTTTCCTTTTCAGTTCGAGGAAGTATGTGACAGAAAATAACGACGAATTCACTGACGATGCAGGTAAATAATAACTAACTTATTTAGTCTCCATAGAATTTTCACTAAAATATATGAAATTTTCCTTTTCAGTTCGCGGAATTAGGTGACAGAAAATAACGACGAATTCACTAACGACAGGTAGGTAACCACTAAATTTCCTTATCCTTAATGGGGTTTTCACTAATATATATATATATAAAATTTTCCTTTTCAGTGCGAGAAAATGTGTGAACGAAGATAACGACGAATGCACTGACGATGCAGGTAAATAATCACTAAATTCCTTATCCTTAATGGAATTTTTCTTAATATATATAACATTTCTCTTTTCAGTTCGAGAGAATGCGTGAAAGAAAATCACGAAAAACCCAAAAGAAAATCACGGACGATGCAGGTAAATAATCACTAAATTCCTTATCCTTAATGGAATTTTCCTTAATATATATAACATTTCTCTTTTCAGTTCGAGAGAATGCGCGAAAGAAAATCACGACGAATTCACTGACGATGCAGGTAAGTAATCACTAAATTATTTATTCTCCATAGAATTTTCACTAAAATATACGAAATTTTCCTTTCAGTTCGAGAAAATGTGTGAACGAAGATAACGACGAATTCACTGGCGATGCAGGTAAATAATCACTAAATTCCTTATCCTTAATGGAATTTTCCTTAATATATATAACATTCTCTTTTCAGTTCGAGAGAATGCGTGAAAGAAAATCACGAAAACCACAAAAGAAAATCACGGACGATGGAGGTAAATAATCACTAAATTCCTTATCCTTAATGGAATTTTCCTTAATATATATAACATTTTTCTTTTCAGTTCGAGAAAATGTGTGAACGAAGATAACGACGAATTCACTGACGATGCAGGTAAATAATCACTAAATTATTTATTCTTAAAAGAATTCTCACTAATATATATAAAATTTTCTTTTCAGTTCGAGAGAATGCGTGAAAGCAAATCACGAAGAATTCACTGACGATGCAGGTAAGCAATCACTAAATTCCTTATCCTTAATGGAATTTTCCTTAATATATATATAACATTTCTCTTTTCAGTTCGAGAGAATGCGTGAAAGAAAATCACGAAAACCACAAAAGAAAATCACGGACGATGCAGGTAAATAATCACTAAATTCCTTATCCTTAATGGAATTTTCCTTAATATATATAACATTTTTCTTTTCAGTTCGAGAAAATGTGTGAACGAAGATAACGACGAATTCACTGACGATGCAGGTAAATAATCACTAAATTATTTATTCTTAAAAGAATTCTCACTAATATATATAAAATTTTCTTTTCAGTTCGAGAGAATGCGTGAAAGAAAATCACGAAGAATTCACTGACGATGCAGGTAAGCAATCACTAAATTCCTTATTCTTAATGGAATTTTCCTTAATATATATAACATTTCTCTTTTCAGTTCGAGAGAATGCGTGAAAGAAAATCACGAAAACCACAAAAGAAAATCACGGACGATGCAGGTAAATAATCACTAAATTCCTTATCCTTAATGCAATTTTCTTTAATATATATAACATTTCTCTTTTCAGTTCGAGAGAATGCGCGAAAGAAAATCACGACGAATTCACTGACGATGCAGGTAAGCAATCACTACCTTACTTATTCTTAAAAGAACTTTCACTAATGTATATATAAAATTTTCTTTTCAGTTCGAGAATATGCGTGAAGGAAAATCACGAAGAATTCACTGACGATGCAGGTAAGTAAGCACTAAATTATTTATTCTTAAAAGAATTCTCACTAATATATATAAAATTTTCTTTTCAGTTCGAGAGAATTCGTGAAAGAAAATCACGACGAATTCACTGACAAAGCAGGTAGGTAATCACTGAATTCCCTATCCTTAATGGGATTTTCCTTAATATGTGTAACATTTTTCTTTCCAGTTCGAGAAAATGCGTGAAAGAAAATCACGACGAATTCACTGTCAAAGCAGGTAGGTAATCACTAAATTCCTTATTCTTAATGGAATTTTCACTATTTAAACAAAAATAATCCTTTCCAGCTCGCGGAAATGCGTTGGTAATCACGACAAAAGAAAAGAAATCACTCGCGATGCAGATAAGTAACCACCAAAACAATTCCCGCAAACTACTGTACTCAGACACATCACAAAAAAAAACTCCCAAGAAAAAAACCTCGACGTTAAGCACTCTGCGCCTGTAGCCACTAACTCATCGCTCGTTCAAAATCGACTAACTCTTCTCCAGCTTACCAACATCGCAGCCGCCTTGCCTTCAGCCACCGACAGACGCACCCTTTTTGTTCGTTTTAGCTGAAATCGAAATTTCTGCTCACTGTATGTACGGGTGTGTGTGTATCGTTTTTGCCTGTCGTTTGGTAGCAGCAAAATGTGTCCTGTCTGCCGAAATTTTCTGTAAATTTCGGGCGAGCTTGCTGTAATGCATTGTATGGTGGCATCGGCCGATGCATTACAGCTAGGCGAATTACCGTTTTCGTCGTTTGGATGTTGTTGACTAGCGGTAAGTTTTATCCGAAAAATTGTATTTTGTGCTCATTTTGCGCATTTTAGAATTTTTCGACTGAAGTTATTCTGCAGCTGTTGTTATTTTCTTTTAGATCTGTACTTGTATGCGGGTGTGTATTAATATGGTTTCATCTTTGTAGGAATTTTCTAATATGAAGAAGTAGCATAGGGCTACTTCTTGCGAATAAATAAATTTTTACTTTTCAGGAATTTTCTAATATGAAGAAGTAGCATAGGGCTACTTCTTGCAAATGAATGAATTTTTACTTTTCAGGAATTTTCTAATATGAAGAAGTAGCGTAGGGCTACTTCTTACAAATGAATAAATTCTACTTTTTCAGGAATTTTCTAGTATGAAGAAGTAGCATAGGGCTACTTCTTAAAAATAAATAAATTTTGACTTTGTAGGAATTTTCTGATATGAAGAAGTAGCATAGGGCTACTTCTTAAAAATACATAAATTTGACTAAATTACCTACTCTGGGAAATCATGGGGTTTTCTCTACAGACGTAGAGAAGCCAAACAAAAGTAGCGTAAGGGGGTATACGCTACAGCGTGGGGACGACCCACCGAGAATAGAGTCTCATGCCGGGCAAAACGAGGATAGAAGAGAAAAGAGAGAAAAGAAGAAAAAAACATGAAGGTCGACTCGGGAGGTGAACTATGAATATTTTTGCAGCCGCGCCCAACGTGTGGACGACCCACAAGAGTCTCAAGCCGGGCTTTGACACGAGACATATGTCAGAATATGCACTAAAAGGAATAGATCCACCCACAACGCGCCCAACGTGGGAACGACCCACAAGAGTCTCAAGCTGGGCATACACTAAACTAAACGTCCCATCTGCGCCACAATCCTAGCTCGCCTTGAACGAGGGAGGACCTATCAACAGATAGACTTCGTCTATCAACTCGCCTCGCCCAATGAGCTGACCAGGAAGAAGTGCAGCGATCGGGTTATTACGTATGGAAATGTTCGGCTCGAAACTACGACTTCGTCGGTGAAACGCCGCTACTTATCGTTCTGTGATCTGCTGAATCCGGTCGCAGCACCCCGGAAATTCCCCCAATCCCAATAGAGGAAATTGTTTCGTGACAGATAGAATTCATCTATCAACTCGCTCAGGACGATGGAAATACCGCGAAATGCAGCAACCGGGTTCAAGCTCGAAGGAAATTGAAGAAAGGACAGGAAATTAAAACCCTTCAGATGAAGGCTAACCCAGAAGGGGTTGGTAGCAAAGGCTGAGACCATCTAAACTTGATAGTTTAGAGATAATACACTATATGGACAAATTTCGTTGAGACTCCATCCGCACTCGCTGACGCTCGAACACCGTTCTACCACGAGGAAAATTGAAGAAGGGACAGGAAAGTAAAATCCTTCAGATTAAGGCTAACCCAGAAGGGGTTAGTAGCAAAGGCTAAGACCATCTAAACTTGATATTTTAGAGATAATACACTAATAAAAAAAACCTACGCTCCACCGAGACTTCAGCCACACCAAACACCACTCGGAAACTTTTTGTTTGGAAGCAAATTGAAGAAGGACAGGAAAGAATAAAATCCTCATATCGAGGCTAATCCAGAAGGGCTATGCAAGCGGAACTCCTACCGTAGTTTCCTACGCGTAGGGTACCGTGTGGGTTGAGTTTGAAACAATGTCAGACAGGGGAGGGGATAACTGGTTGGAATATAAAAGGTGTATCACCCACCACTGATGAGGCAGTAGGCGGGCTATGTGATACCCTATCGTTTGCAAGTGAAGCTTGCCGGATGCCTTATTAGGGCTACCGAGATCTAATCAACTTTGATAAAGACTTTATATCCTGAAAAGAGACAAAAAAATACAATTTTCCAAAGAGGAGAATTTACTAAAGGCATCCGGAAAGAATGCCAAAAGGGATAGAATTACTGCGTGCCTGATAAAAAAAAAATTAGCCTATAATAGCCATTCCAAGATAAACTGAACTGGTCCGACTGACAATCCGACCAGGAAAATAACTTCTATTGTAATAGCAATTATATCCAAAACTCACGAGAAAAAAAAACGCGACAGTTATATTAACAGTGAAGACCTGATCCAAGAACCCAAAATTTGACGCTATCTGCGATAGGTCGTTATTATGTTAACAACAGAGACAAGATAAATAAATATAACATTCAATCCAACTATACGTCAAAGATACTCGAAAGAAAATAGATATAAAAAAAAGATACAGGCATCGGCATGACGGATCAACGCGACAACCCACACAAAATTCGTTATATAAGCAAAAAAAACCAAAAAAAAGGATATATAAATACCAAATATTCAGCCATTGCTGAAATAGATAAAAAAAAAACTACCGCATATTCAGCCATTGCTGAAAGCGTAAAACAAAATTCTCTATGTCTCTATCTCTCTCTCCCTCCGTCACCCACCACACATTAAGGTGTCAACGCTCAGAATTGGCCTAATCGCTTAAGCCCTCGGTCAGCCTTTACTACGATGAGCCCTAACAAGAAACGCGCACATGGGGGGGGGGGATTGGTTGCAATGTCAGAGATCGGAACTCTAGGGATTCCGTCTCACATTTACATGATCGTGACAAGCACTCCCTTAGTCAAGGACAAAAATCAAAGGAGACGAACATCGTTCATCAACTTGACAAGGGACTGAGGTCAACAAATCAAGGAAAGGTAGGAGGTCGGTGATCAAGTGGCCACTGGTACTCGAGTAAGAAGCCGTAGCGGTGATATAATACGGTATAAATTTAAAAGAAACACCCTCAGGGTATAGGATATATTCATCAGAGTTAGATAAACAACTAACCCAAAAACCCCAAAATCGGTAACTAATCTAAACGAAACTACGGTAAGATTAACCTAGCAAATTCATAGTTTCTAAATACTCTTATCTAAATATCCCAAATCCCAATGACTCAACTATGAACGGACGATAGCTAAAGGCTCATTAAATGGGATACCCCATAGAAGTGTGAAGTAGGCTAGCTGTCAAGTCGTGCTGTGAAATTTTCTGAATTTTCTGAATTTTTTTTTTTTTCAATTAATTAATTTTCGCGTTTATGTTTATTTTAACCGGCTTAAATATTCCAGTTATTAAAACTTTAATCTTTTTGAAGTCGCTCTTTTGGCGTTTCTTTTGATACGAGCTGACTTCATAATAATAAAAAACACATAATTATCCCAGCAAATCGTTTAAACCAAAGCGAATGCAGTAAGACTCCAGCATTACAAATCATTTTGGAAGGGATATTTCTCTAAGATGAGACAATGCCAGTTTAACTAGAAGCAACAGCATCTACTATTCTTAGATATTCAGCTGGTTGAATACTAATTTATAAAATCATCAGAATTTGGTATCCTGTACGTCACTTTGGCTTAGTCTAATATTATGGACCACATGAATTGAATATTGACGACAACTAATTAAATTTATCACGCAATTGAAATTGAAAGCTAAATTACAAGGCTCAGCCAGCGAATGCAGTAAGGACTCCAGCACTTCAATTCAGTTTAGAAGGCACTTTTCTTGAACAGTGCATTCGTTTCCAGCATTTGGTATCCTGTTAATAGTGCTATTATAATTAAATTGTCTTCATATGATATGGAATATCAGGTATCTCACTTTGGCTTTATCTAATACCATACATCACATAAGCCTCTACTTCTTTTATTGATATAGCACAACCAATTATATACAATATCTTATCGGTGTTCTAACCTAACTAAACTAGAATTAAATTATTGAGACTGATTCTCAACGACATTTGTGTAAATTGATCATGCAATTAAAACTAAAAGCTAAATTTTAAAGCTCAGCCAGGTGATCATAGTTAATTAAATTTCCAACTGACATTCAGCTTTTATTTTGATCCTCAATCCTATTCATTTATACAATTGACAGCTCATTTGCAATAGGGCCTATTATCCCTCGATTATTGCTCAGAGCGCATTCAAAAGTGTTTTCTGCTTCACAATCATACTTACAACTCTCTTAGTTCAGCTTTAAAACTATGTAAAGCTATTTCAATGGTTTCCACCAGAGCTCAAAAGGCGAGTAGTGTTGATCCATCTGACTCACCCTCAACACCCGACCAGCAATTCAAATCCATAAAAAAAACGAAGAAAGCAGTTAAAAATAGTAAAGACTTACAAACATTTTCTAGTCCAAAAGGAAGCAAGACCTGTGGAAGCCCGTTTGACCCGATTCTCCCGACTCAGCCGACCGTGAATAATGATAATCAGTTATTGATCACAGTTAACAATAAAAGCACTGACAAGACTGTCCGTTGCTGTGTTTGTAATTTAGTAGATCCTGCTTCCCTAAACCTTAAGATTCCCATAATCAAGAATAAGACAAATCGCAAAGCCACTGCTATCAGCTGGATTTATTGTGCCGCCTGCGCAGGTTGTTTTCACATGGAGTGTGCTAAAGTTGAGGTCTCCGATTATCTGTCGCACTATCAAGGAACCTCTATAGATTGGGTTTGTAAAGGTTGCATCAGCTTTGCAAAAGAGCATCATATTGTTGGCAGGAAGGTGGCTGGTTCAGCCGCTTTGCCTTTGCTAATGTAAAAAAAAAGTCACTCATCATCATCAACCTACCAAAAGCATCTTTTACTCAAAAGGAACTTCTTCTTCCATCTCTTTGCAGCAGTGTGGGTCTGAGTCTGGATCCCTCTTTCTCCAGGCACATTGAACATACCGCTCCCTTCAATTTAAAATCTATTAATATTATTTCACCTAACAGTAGACCCAAATCTTATATCAAGTTTCTTAAAGAGGAACATTGTCAAACATTTTTTAACGCCTACATCCGGCAACTCAAAACTGCGCTTCTGACTCTTAACTCCATTATTCCCGACTCCTTGTCCTTCAGGGTGTTTGTTAACGAAGACCTCGATACTGAAGAGCTCGATTTGTTACATAAGGCTCTATTTCTCAAACGAAATAAATTGGAAATACAAGTGGCCACCAGAAATCGTAAGATACACATATCCAGATTATCGGCAGGCTGCTCACCTGATTCCCGGTGGGAACGCCTCACATCCGATCTATACCAGCTATTAATAAATTAATTACTAGTCCACTGCTCTGTTTAAGTACTTTTAATGCACCATATTCTTCCAGCTCGTTCTACGCTTCCCAACTTCTTGCCCCCCACTAACTGCAACATCTTCTCGCTGAATGCACGATCTACTCTCAAGAACTTAGCGGATATCAGACAGGTCGCTTCCCTTGGAAATGCCAGTGCTCTTTTAATTTGTGAAACATGGACAAAATCGTTTCATTCCTCAAAGATGTTAGAAATTGCTGGTTATAGAGTGCATAGATTAGATCGAACTGATAATAGGGGTGGTGGGGTGGCTATTTACATATCCAATTCGTTCAATTCTAATGTTATTTTTCAACTCTCAGACAATAGTTGGGAAGTGCTCGCAGTAAAAATGTGGAATAATATCACGCATTTAGACCCGATTGCCCTTATAGTGGTCTATAGATTGGAGTCGACGTTCTCTGACTATCAGCTCTCCTCTCTGAATCATGCACTCGGTCATTGAACAATTCTCCCGAATTGTCATTGAGGGAGATTTCAATATTGACATGGGTGGTAATTCCTCTCTCAAGACAAATTTGGAAGGGTTACTGGTTGAGCGTGGGCTACAACTAATTAATTGCGAACCAACTTGACACGGGTCCTCTTCTGCTACTACGCTGGATCTCCTTATCACCTCACCACACTTCCCTCCTCAGTCCTCTGGGCAATGCCCGGGTGTTTCTGATCATGAGAAAATCTTTGCCTCCTTTGATCTTCCATGCCATCCTCCTAGTTCTTGGATCACCTTCCGCAATTTCTCTGCTCTACAACCTGAGGCTCTTTTAACTCATATCCATAGAATGGACTGGTCAGCTCTGCATTCTCTACCTGTCCCGGAGGATGCGGTTCTGCATTTCTCAAATATAGTCAGATCCCTTTTCCAGACACATGTTCCTCTCAATACTGTTCAGATTAAAGACATTAGCTCTAGAGTTCTTAGTAGACCTGATGTTTCTCTCCTTTGTGAACTTCGTGACATTGCATATATACAATGGGAAAGATCTAAATCCCAAATTAGCCGCTCTGAATTTCGGCGTATGCGTCGAAAAGCTGACTATCTCATACGTTCCAAAACCAGGGAACTCATTCAAAGCAATTTCGAAGGCGATCTTAACTGGAATAAAATTCGAAACCTGGGAATCACTTCTAGATCTAAGATCCACGCTGATATAAATCCTGACGACTTTGCGGACTATCTCTGTTCTTCCTCTTCTCCCCTTCTCTCACGGGATCCTACCTCCGGTAGCGACTTTCTTCCTCTTAGGCCATCTATGACCTCTTCGGCTGATCCTCAACCCATTCCCTCCAGCTTCTCTTTCAGAAACTGTTATGATATAGAAGTCATTGATGCACTTCATGACGTCAAATCTAACGCAATTGGAGTCGACGGGGATCCAGTCAGATTTCTGAAAATTATTATTCCTGACATTCTCCCCGAAATCATTCATTTATTCAATAGACTACTCACTGAATCTCACTTTCCGCTATATTGGAGGTCCGGGTTGATAACTCCTATCCCCAAACTCTCTTCACCGTTATCACTTTCAGATTGGAGACCCATTTCCATATTGCCTGCTATTTCCAAGCTCTTTGAGGTAATAATCAGCGATCAAATACAGTCACACATTGACACCGAGGGCATGCTTTTAAGTCAGCAGTCGGGTTTCAGACGCAAGCACTCTACCACTACGGCACTTGTTAAAGTGGTTAATGATATTCGTGGGCTTTGTGACGATGGAAAGAAGGTAATACATGTCCTGTTGGACCTTAAAAAGGCGTTTGACCCTGTTCCGCATGACTTACTAATCTATAAGCTCAGATCCTTTTTTGGATTTTCCAACTTTGCGTGTGCGCTTGTTGCTAGTTATCTGGCTGACAGGACTCTGATTGTTTGCAGTGACGGCCGCAGATCTGGTGTCAAACCTGTATTGAGTGGTGTCCCTCAGGGTTCTGTATTAGCTCCTCTTTTATTCTCATTGTTTATTAATGATATTTCTTCCCCCTTGAAAAATACAAAGTTTCATATATATGCGGACGATCTGCAGATCTATGCTTCTGCACTTACTCCGGATCTACCGAGACTAATCATAGAACTCAATGCTAATTTGGCCAGAATCAGCGAGTGGTGCTCCAGAAATGGACTTGCGCTTAATCCCAGCAAATCTCAAGCCATGATTTACTTCCCCCCGGGTCAGCAATCACCGCATGACTCCCTTCCCCCCATTCTACTCCTTGAACATACCATTCCTATTAATGGCTCCCATGTAAAAAACCTCCGTTTACTTATGGACAAACACCTCAACTGGCATGCCCATGTCAACCTGATATGTTCCAGGATTTACTTTGGTCTTCTGTCTCTCTATGCAGTGTCCCAACATCTGCTTCCTCATGTCCGGAACCGTCTTGCCTCAGCTCTCGTGCTGCCTTTATTTTTCTACGCCGATACTGCATTGTTTCCTCTGCAAAGCTCTGCTCTTATCAAATTACAGCGTGCTTTCAAAGCCTGTTTACGTTATGTGTTTGGTATGAGGCGTCATTCTCATGTTACATCGCTGACCCAGTTCCTTCTTCCAGGACCGCTCCAGACAATATATGAACTGAATACTCTTTGCTTCATTTACAGAGCCAGACACAACATGCTCCCGCGATATATCAAAAATGGGTTTTCCTGGAGCCGTCTGGATTCTTATAGAATTGTGCTCCCTAGACTTAGAACTCAGTTCGGTAGTAGAAGCGTGTATTTGGTGGGAGCTGTTCGTTGGAACTCACTACCTAGCCTAGTAAGACAATCTGACTCCCTCATTAAATTTAAGAAGCTTGCCCTGGAGCAGCTCACTAAGGTTTAATAGGCCTCCAATCAATATATAAAAAAAAAAAAAAAAAAAAAAAAAAAAAAAAAAAAAACTGATTGATGGGTTGTCCTTACTTAACTTGATCACTAGGATTAGTTTAATTTTGGTTTGTAGTTTGGGACTACCCACATGAAATGTAATGTAAAAAAAAAAAAAAAAATCTGTAATTTAACTGAAGTACGTGAGTCTGAACTACATGTGTTTTGTAATTAATAACCTTAATAACCGTGGTACTACAATACATTAAATTTAACTGATTGTGAAGCTTGTGTACCTGATACTTCATACTCATACTACTTATATGTTTATTAATTATTATATTATTTTATGTATACCTACTCTTAATCTTAATTTTCGCCAGCATTAGCTCAAACTATGTACTCTAGCTCTATCCTTATAATTCTCGTATATAATTCTTATTCTTTTTTTTTATACACTTTTGTCCTGCTAATTTTATATACTCAATCGCTAACCCATATGTTAGTATTAAGCTTATTCCTGTAACTTTTCGTTTCGCCCACCGTTGTCTGACGTGGCTGTGGCCGGGGCTTTTAATAAATTTATCTATGACTATGACTATGACTATCTCAACTATTATATAGATAAAACTAACTACCGTTTATAGCGCCAGAAGCATCACTAATTATCCAAAACTCAAGGATGCCCTAAAATCGCCTAACCATAACATAATAGTAACGGTAAAAATCTAAAAACTAAACTAGCCTGATGGTAGACATACTAAGATGCTATCCACATTCCTACATAGGTAGCTGAGCTAGGCTGAAGATAACTACTACTATTTATACTATCTGTATACCTACCAAAAAAAATCCAAAATTCCATAACTATACTAAACGAAGTATATGATATAATAATCATATCTTAATATCCGAAAAAGGTAACAAAACCTATAACTACCCTAAAGATACTGCGCCAAGATAAAGATAACTTGCTAACTACATTTTGGAAATATCCTAAATACGAGGAAACACCATAGTAGAATAACGCTGTAACTTAACATAAGTATGATACGAAAGAATAACTAGGATCGTCTACCAATAATCTAATTAGCTACAACTTTCTAAGATACGTCTAAAGATAACAGTACAATGATGTCCAAAAAAAACATTCCTAACATCCTATCGATTATCGATCCGAGATGATACTCAAACTAAGATACGATAGTTATGGCAACCACGAGGAAAATTGTACTTAAGATGACTCACCCTTACTTGCTACATACTAGAACTAGAAGGTACTACAACCTACTGTGCGATCAGACTTCGCCGATAACATAACCTACCGCGATACTTAGACTAATCTAACATGACGATAATGCGATTTAAAGGAAACACATATCAAGAGATGACGATACTTGCGTTACTCTGGATACGGTATCCAAGATACTAAAGAAAACTAAAACGGGTCTTACGACAGTGTGCAAAACTGTATAAGGATTCTTATTTGCTAGCGTAACTGCAAAACAGAAAGATAACTATTCTAGAATAGAGCTACTAAATACGCGATAATGATAATCGAAATAGTATGGTGATGAGGAAGATCTCTCAAACCAAAATCCAAAATAAGCGATAGTACGGGCTTCTTCTCGGAACCAGCAGAATTGAACGGAAATCGTACTCAGACAGTATGCCTCGCATACAACGTACATAACCACTAGTCGACTTAGCCTCCCAGCACTAGAATTAAGGAAGGTTAGCGGGGAGTGACACACAAAAAAAAATCAACTTCACTTCGTGTGGGACTCCGCTCCAAGATCACCGTCCCGGCATTGCATCGATCACTCCAAGTCGGATACCAATCTAAAGATGCTCAACAGCCATCCTCCCGTCGGAGTGATCGAAGCAGCTCTAAACAGCGACATATGAGCGGAGCGCCACGTAAGCGCGAAACGTTAAGAATAAAAGTCATCCGAACCGTCAGACTGCGTGAAACCAACAAGGACAATGTCGAAATAGATGAACGTCGTTCATCAACTTGTTGGATTCAAACAGACGTGGGGTTCAGACAGGCCTGCATCGAGTGGTCAGCTTTTCAGTGGCCGCGAACCGAAGCTTGGCTTCAAAGATGGTACGCGTCGCGCACAAAGCTCGTCGGCCCCCGAAGAGACAAGCACCTCAACCTGCAACAGAGACTTGAGCTCGAAAAATGTTGAATTGACCGAAGGCGACTTGCCAACAAACATGCAACCAGGACCCTGGCCGAGTGACCCAGCCGCAACCAAAGGTCGGGCCTGACGAGAGCCAAAAAGGAGCTATCATGGAAGTAACGCACTCCACAGAAGCAAGAAGAGCTCTGCGTAGACCCAGCCCCTTGTATCCGCCTGGCAAATCACTTGCGTCAGCTTAAAATATACTGAGGTCTTACAAAACAGAAAAAAGTTCTAATAGTGATGATAACAAAAAAAATTAAGAGAATATCATTGAAATAGTACTTGCGCTTTAATCACGAGAAGCTTGACTAAAGGCCAGAAAAAAACCGAGTTTGGGCGCCATTTGTAACGACAAATGGGCGACCAGAAAAATAAAAAAATAAGATTTTACAGCAAAACCTGAATTCAAAGTTTGTATAGGAATGAGTAATATTGATTGCACTTTAGTCGAGAGAAGCTTGACTAAAGGCCAGAAAAAAATCCACTTGGGCGCCATTTGTAACGACAAATGGGCGACCAGAAATATAACAAAAAAAATTAGATCTGAAAGCAAAAAAAAAAAAATCCACCTTTGGGCGCCATTTGTAACGAAGCAAACAAATGAGCGACCAGAAATATAAAATTTAAGACAAAAAAAAATTAATTAATTAGGAAATTATTTCCAGCAATAACAATTGCAATTTAGTCAAGAGAAGCTTGACCAAATGCCAAAGAAAAAAAACCAAAATTTGGGCGCCATTCGTAACGACAAGCTTGTCAGCCGACAAATATACCTACATTCACTTGTACCTGAATGTAGATACATACTGCGTCCGACACCTTTGTTACAAAATCATATTCAGGATATGTGTGGGTGGCTGCACAGCAAATATGCCGCTAGCGATCAGCCGGCTTGTGGTGGTTCTTGCCACCCAGATCCCTTCAATGCTTGTCAAGCTGTGCAAAATCGTCAACATAACTGATCAGACAGACGGACGGACAGAAAAAAAAAGATCTAATGCAGGTTTCCTTCTCTTGGTGGAACCTGAAAGCCTAAAAAGAAGAAAATTGATTTTATTTATATGCTTTAAAAAGAAGGAGAATAGAAGACCTCAGCAACGCCGAACAAGTGTTAATTCACCCGGAGAGCTTACAACGCTGGCATATGGACGGTTGAGAGAGAGTGAGAGAGTTGAAAGGGGTCTCTGATGTTGTTGAGACTCCGGCTTTGGGTAATGTTGGGCCCAATCGCCCCCATCCACCCTGGCTAAGCCTCCAAAGCCGTTTCGAAATGCTCAGCCCCATCTAATCCCCGACTACGAGGGCTGATATGCCGATGCGTGGGTGCTGTCCGCCATCTTGTCCGCGACCACCTCCCTGCCAGGTGTTTACCTACTCCATTGTATTGAGTCCACTAGAAGAGAGAAGTAAAGACTGGACTAGGGAAAGCTGCCAGAGTAATTAGGTAAACCAAAAGAAAAGGGAAAGGAGAACAAAGAACTTAAGGCGTTATCCACTTCAAACAATGTGATTCCTTTATTAACTAAAATTTATCTCACTTCAGCGAGCGAGGAAACCCGATTACACACACCAGAACCTTAAATATATCCTATGTACTTCCTTTTCTCTGCTTTCTTTGTCTAATTTTGTTTTTCTTTTTGACTTCAGACAATAATATATATTAGGTACATCGTATAGATAACTTAAGCCTAGCCCTAAAAGCGCTTTCCTGTCCTGAACTTACTTAATTCTGTTGTCTAGATATATTCTAAGGTAAGCTAAACAATTTAATTTCACAACTCAAAATCAAGAAGAAAAGAAAATATAATAACAATAATTCGACTAACCTTAAGGTCCACCTTGGACTTACATGTATACGATTTAACCAATTCGGGGTCTCCTCCTTACTGAGCGAGCAATGATTAAGAGATTGCGGCTGCCCATTTAACTCCTCATCGTTTCCCTTTTCGTTTGTCACTAGTTAGCCCTAATGATCAACTCCAAGTGATACAGGTGAACGTAAATATATTCCTTTTCCCGTTCGAGGAAATGCGTGGGAAACAACCACAAAAGAAAATCACCAGCGATGCAGGTAAATGAACACTGAATAATTTGGTTTCAGTAGAATTTTCACTAATATAACAAAAATATACTTTTCTTTTCAGTCCAAGAAAATGCGTGCAAAATCACGACGAATTCTCTGACGATGTAGGTAAGTAATCACTAAATTATTTATTCTCCATAGAATTTTCACTAAAATATATGAAATTTTCCTTTCAGTTCGAGGAAATGTGTGAACGAAGATAACGACGAATTCACTGGCGATGCAGGTAAATGATCACTAACTTACTTATTCTTAAAAGAATTTTCACTAATATATATAAAATTTTCTTTTCAGTTCGAGAAAATGTGACAGAAAATAAAGAAGAGTTCACTGACGAAGCAGATAAGTAATCACTAAATTCCTTATTCTTAATGGAATTTTTCTTAATATATATACCATTTTTCTTTTCAGTTCGAGAAAATGTGTGTACGAAGATAACGACGAATTCACTGACGATGCAGGTAAATAATCACTAAATTCCTTATCCTTAGTGGAATTTTCCTTACTATATATAACATTTTACTTTTCAGTTCGAGAGAATGCGTGAAAGAAAATCACGACGAATTCACTGACGATGCAGGTAAGCAATCACTAAATTATTTATTCTCCATAGAATTTTCACTAAAATATCTGAAATTTTCCTTTTCAGTTCGCGAAAGTATGTGACAGAAAATAACGACGAATTCACTGACGATGCAGGTAAATAATCACTAACTTATTTAGTCTCCATAGAATTTTCACTAAAATATATGAAATTTTCTTTTCAGTTCGAGAGACTGCGTGAAAGAAAATCACGACGAATTCACTGACGATGCAGGTAAGTAATCACTAAATTATTTATTCTTAAAAGAATTCTCACTAATATATATATAAAATTTTCCTTTTCAGTTCGAGGAAGTATGTGACAGAAAATAACGACGAATTCACTGACGATGCAGGTAAGTAATCACTAACTTACTTATTCTTAAAAGAATTTTCACTAATATATGAAATTTTATTTTTCAGTTCGCGGAAGTATGTGACAGAAAATAACGACGAATTCACTGACGATGCAGGTAAATAATCACTAAATTCCTTATCCTTAATGGAATTTTCCTTAATATATATAACATTTCTCTTTTCAGTTCGAGAGAATGCGTGAAAGAAAATCACGAAAACCACAAAAGAAAATCACGGACGATGCAGGTAAATAATCACTAAATTCCTTATCCTTAATGGAATTTTCCTTAATATATATAACATTTCTCTTTTCAGTTCGAGAGAATGCGCGAAAGAAAATCACGACGAATTCACTGACGATGCAGGTAAGCAATCACTACCTTACTTATTCTTAAAAGAACTTTCACTAATGTATATATAAAATTTTCTTTTCAGTTCGAGAAAATGCGTGAAGGAAAAATAACGACGAATCCACTGACGATGCAGGTAAGTAATCACTAAATTATTTATTCTCCAAAGAATTTTCACTAAAATATACGAAATTTTCCTTTCAGTTCGAGAAAATGTGTGAACGAAGATAACGACGAATTCACTGGCGATGCAGGTAAATAATCACTAAATTCCTTATCCTTAATGGAATTTTCTTTAATATATATAACATTTCTCTTTTCAGTTCGAGAGAATGCGTGAAAGAAAATCACGAAAACCACAAAAGAAAATCACGGACGATTCCTTATCCTTAATGGAATTTTCCTTAATATATATAACATTTTTCTTTTCAGTTCGAGAAAATGTGTGAACGAAGATAACGACGAATTCTCTGACGATGCAGGTAAATAATCACTAAATTATTTATTCTTAAAAGAATTCTCACTAATATATATAAAATTTTCTTTTCAGTTCGAGAGAATGCGTGAAAGAAAATCACGAAGAATTCACTGACGATGCAGGTAAGCAATCACTAAATTCCTTATCCTTAATGGAATTTTCCTTAATATATATAACATTTCTCTTTTCAGTTCGAGAGAATGCGTGAAAGAAAATCACGAAAACCACAAAAGAAAATCACGGACGATGCAGGTAAATAATCACTAAATTCCTTATCCTTAATGGAATTTTCTTTAATATATATAACATTTCTCTTTTCAGTTCGAGAGAATGCGCGAAAGAAAATCACGACGAATTCACTGACGATGCAGGTAAGCAATCACTACCTTACTTATTCTTAAAAGAACTTTCACTAATGTATATATAAAATTTTCTTTTCAGTTCGAGAATATGCGTGAAGGAATATCACGAAGAATTCACTGACGATGCAGGTAAGTAAGCACTAAATTATTTATTCTTAAAAGAATTCTCACTAATATATATAAAATTTTCTTTTCAGTTCGAGAGAATTCGTGAAAGAAAATCACGACGAATTCACTGACAAAGCAGGTAGGTAATCACTGAATTCCCTATCCTTAATGGGATTTTCCTTAATATGTGTAACATTTTTCTTTCCAGTTCGAGAAAATGCGTGAAAGAAAATCACGACGAATTCACTGTCAAAGCAGGTAGGTAATCACTAAATTCCTTATTCTTAATGGAATTTTCACTATTTAAACAAAAATAATCCTTTTCAGCTCGCGGAAATGCGTTGGTAATCACGACAAAAGAAAAGAAATCACTCGCGATGCAGATAAGTAACCACGAAAACAATTCTTGCAAACTACTGTACTCAGACACATCACAAAAAAAACTCCCAAGAAAAAAACCTCGACGTTAAGCACTCTGCGCCTGTAGCCACTAACTCATCGCTCGTTCAAAATCGACTAACTCTCCTCCAGCTTACCAACATCGCAGCCGCCTTGCCTTCAGCCACCGACAGACGCACCCTTTTTGTTCGTTTTAGCTGAAATCGAAATTTCTGCTCACTGTATGTACGGGTGTGTGTGTATCGTTTTTGCCTGTCGTTTGGTAGCAGCAAAATGTGTCCTGTCTGCCGAAATTTTCTGTAAATTTCGGGCGAGCTTGCTGTAATGCATTGTATGGTGGCATCGGCCGATGCATTACAGCTAGGCGAATTACCGTTTTCGTCGTTTGGAAGTTGTTGACTAGCGGTAAGTTTTATCCGAAAAATTGTATTTTGTGCTCATTTTGCGCATTTTAGAATTTTTCGACTGAAGTTATTCTGCAGCTGTTGTTATTTTCTTTTAGATCTGTACTTGTATGCGGGTGTGTATTAATATGGTTTCATTTTTGTAGGAATTTTCTAATATGAAGTAGTAGCATAGGGCTACTTCTTGCGAATAAATAAATTTTTACTTTTCAGGAATTTTCTAATATGAAGAAGAAGCATAGGGCTACTTCTTGCAAATGAATGAATTTTTACTTTTCAGGAATTTTCTAATATGAAGAAGTAGCATAGGGCTACTTCTTACAAATGAATAAATTTTACTTTTTCAGGAATTTTCTAGTATGAAGAAGTAGCATAGGGCTACTTCTTAAAAATAAATAAATTTTGACTTTGTAGGAATTTTCTGATATGAAGAAGTAGCATAGGGCTACTTCTTAAAAATACATAAATTTGATTAAATTACCTACTCTGGGAAATCATGGGGTTTTCTCTACAGACGTAGAGAAGCCAAACAAAAGTAGCGTAAGGGGGTATACGCTACAGTAGGCAATGTAAAAAAATTAAGCATTCTAGAGCCATTAAAATGCCATTGGCCATAACGGAAGTGTCGGAAAAGCCGTTCGATAAGGTATACGTTGACCTGGTGGCACCATTACCTACAAGCCATAATGGCAATAAATATATACTGTCTATGATGGATGACCTGACGCGATTTGTGGATTTCGTGGCGGTACCCGATCAGGAAGCCAACACGGTAGCCCGAGCACTATTTGACCAAATATTGAGCCGATGTACGATTCCCAAGCAATTAGTGACTGACCAAGGGAGTAACTTTACGGGTGAAGTCATGAAATCCTTATGCAAATTGTTAAATATCAAGAAATTGCAGACTACCGCCTACACCCGCAGTCAGACGCAGTAGAGCGACAACATTCAACCTTGGCTAACTATCTAAGTAGTTTTGTGGATGCAGAGCCCAGGAACTGGGACGAATTTCTAAGAACTGCGGCACACGCGTACAACAACACCGTACATACGGGCACTAAGCTTACGCCCATGGAGACTCTGTTTGGGTTTGTGTCAGAAATCCCAAACAATTTGATGCGTAAACCAGAACCACTTTATAACGCCGATAGATATCACTCTGTGCTGCGATTCAAGTTACAGAAGTCTTTTGAATTAGCACGGAATAATTTACGGCAAAATAAGGAGAAGGCGAAAAAGTACTACGATAAGCCGTCAGAGGTCAACTTTTTCATGTGGGAGATAAGTTTCTGGTTAGGGACTTAGCTAGGGTGGGGAAATTGTCAGCTATTTTCAAG
Source organism: Dioctria linearis (assembly GCA_963930735.1). Classification (NCBI taxonomy): domain Eukaryota; kingdom Metazoa; phylum Arthropoda; class Insecta; order Diptera; family Asilidae; genus Dioctria; species Dioctria linearis. Next base: position 57,273,728 of record OZ005744.1, read on the forward strand.
GGACCCTACGAAGTCATATACATACACAACCCTGAAAACCTAACAATACTCCAAGGCCGGAAGTTGAAGCGAATTCATGTTAATAGGCTGAAGATGTTTCAACAATGATTAATTCACAGTTCAGACGTGTAGTTACGTAGATACTGATTTTGTCGAATTTCCCAATGACCAACTTCGAGCGTAAAATCCTTTGCAAACTGTTCAGACCTTATATTTTCCTGCCAAGTCGAGGTACTAATCGGTTTTGCATTTCAGAAAAAATATTAAAACCAGAAGAAGGACGCAGAAACCGCGAACCGAGGAAGAGGCATACTGGAAAGAAAGAAAGAAGGAAGGAAAGATAAACTTTTCATGTCTGTGGAAAGGGTAAGATAAATAGGTAAAAAAAACGGGGGAAGCATTAAAAGAAAGATAGAAGGAAAATAATAAAGAGTATAAGTAAAAAAAAAACAGGAAGAATTAACAAAAAATATAGAAGGAAGATAATAAAGAGTATAGGTTAAAAAGAAGAACAAAAATATAAATAAGTAAATAAATAACAGAGAAGCAAGTTTTTTTTTAAATCTAATATAAGTATAGGAAGGTTTCCCGTTTAAAATAGGTTAGTTAAGTATACGGAAGTGCAACAGAATGAAGGCGATCGCGATAGTGTTGGTAGTCCTGGTAGTAGGATCGGCGATAGGCGTATAACAGAGCGGCTATAGTATAAAGGAGATAGAAGCGTCGGGAGTTCTTTTCGAATATCTGGGAAAGACACATTTCTACACCCGACATTGGACTATCCTGTCCACGTTGCAGATGCCAGACGTATAAGAGGATTTGAAGTTCGCCGTCAATTGCAGCAGCCTGGTGGCAGGTCTTTGTACCGAAATTATACATACTGGAGTAAAAGCAAGATGTATGGTAGCAGTAAGGGAAATTGACGGTTGGGTCAGTCAAATTAAGCAGCAGGAGGAGGAATTATTACATCACACCCATGCTGGAGCTTCACCAAGAAGAAAACGATCCTTTTCCTATGGAGTAGGTGCTGTATCGAAAACACTTTTTGGAACGATGGATCATGAGAATTCCAAAAAATCTACGCTGCACTCGATGATCTCAATGAGAAAGAGAATCGTACTTTCAGCCTCCTAGAAGACCAGATTACCCTTGTGAAGTCAACGTTCGAACTGTTTAACTCATCACGGGTAAGGGCAGAGTCGGAGCGAGAGCAAATTCGGACCCGGATCTCTGGGCTTATCACCGCGCAAAGAACCACTGATGGAGAGCTAGCAGTATTGCAGCGCAGAGTTGAATTAAATGAGGTTCTGACACTAATGACCCTCCAGCTACGCGAGATAAGCGACACGTTGAAGACCATTTCGAACATTATGGTTTCGCTGAGCGTCGGGAAGCTACACCCTCTAATAGTCCACGCTCGGGAATTGACAGAGAATATGAGGAATGCCACGAAAGAACTGGACTTAAGCGAGCAGTTTCAGGATTTCCAGTTATTAGTTCAGATTGCTAAAGTGAAGGCCATCTTGACTAACCAACGCATTCTGGTCAGAGTAGACATTCCCCAACCACAGAGAACTTCGTTCGACACCCACAAAATCTACACCATCCCCTTCAGCCAACAACCATGAGAGGCAATATGTCTTACTAGATGACCACCAGTACCAGAGGTGTCAGCAGCTGATCACCATGACGGCTCATACCCATTTACTGTGCCCACAGTTGAGCCCAATAATTACGGCCATTGGCGATAACTGCGTGTTAAACCTGTTTCGCAGTTTCAATGTCAAGACTAAGGCTTGTAAGGAGAAAGTCATCCCGAAATGGAGCTCTCTAACGCGAATGATGACCAGAAATCACTGGCTATTTGTGATGGCCGGAAAAGCAAAGCTGGAGGTTAACTGCCGTAATTCTCCGACCAAAATAGGAGAGCTCTCATCGATAGGAGTATTGGACATAAAGGAACGCTGTCATCTGCAGATTGGAGATCTACTTATAACCTCTGAAGACGACGAAATGTAACTATCTTTCAGCCCGCACCTTCAGAACTACCTAAATGGGAAAACATAGTGACACCAACAGGTCCAAGGAATTCCGAACCTCCAAAGGGACAAACAGGAGAACTAAAACTTCTAGCGGCAGGTAATTTCAATCAAGCCTGGAAAGATCATGCTGAGAAGATAGCCAAGGTTTAGAGCGCCATCAGGGCTGAAGAAGTTCGCCGGCAGCAGAATCATCCGCACCATATCTATTTAGCAGCCACGTCTTTGACCGGGCTGATAAGCATCGTCAGCTTGACTCTAGTAGCAGTAATGATGTTCCATGTAAGACGCTGGAAACGTCAGCAAGGACGAGTAAGTACTGGCAGAGTATCAATACTACCTACTATCCAGACATCCATTAAATATCCCAGACCAACCTCAACAGAGCTGAACAAAGAAGGGACTGACAGTATAGAGTTAGGCATGCCAACAGCAGCAAACTTGCCAACTAGAAGCTTGCCGACCGTCGTGGGAAAACATCTCGTCCGGTTAGAGTAGCTATAATAATTTTTAATCCACTCGATTTAATTGGCGCGGGCAACAGATAGATAAGGAGAAGAGGATATTATGGCTAATAATTGTAATAAATGTAATTGTACTGGTTAGGATTGTAAAAATTGTAATTATGTTAGAAGAGAATTTTGTTATGGCAGTATTTTTGTATTCTGGTTACTGTAATTTAGTGTAAAAAGAACGGTATTTTTGATAGTTGATAAAATTATGCATGTAAATTAATTAATCATCTTTGTTAATAATAAAATTTTTAAGTTTAGAAAGAAATATGTAATAGAAATAATTAACATATTAGGATAGGAAATACGTAAAAAAAAAAGCAGAGTCAAAAAATTTAAAGATTAGATGTAAATAGAAATATTCAATATGAAAAAAAGAGAAATGAAATATAATAATAAAATAAAAATAGAAATGAATGAAACAAAAGGCAAATAAGAAAATTTAGATAGCAAACATTGTAAAGAAACAAATACTATAAAGTAATTAATTAAAATAATTTTGTTAGTAATAAAAAAAAAATAAGAAAAAAAATAAAAGAATAGAACAGAAATTGTAAGTATACCGAACCATAGCTATAAAAATTGTGTAGATCATAGTGAATATTGTCTCTTAATTTTGGTAAAAATTAGTTAAGTTATATATTATAATCTAACTGAGCACCCCGATCTGATTCCTCTTGGGAATCAGTTTTTCTCAGGGGGGAGGAATGTCGTGACCCAATATTCAATTGGTGCAATTGTGACATCACGACTCGAGCTAGCAGCAAATGTACAAGTAATTAAACGATTTGCAATAACTAAGCATTTTACTTCGCAACAGTGAAATGCTTGGCGATTGCGAATTGTTTACTTGTAAACTGTCGCATCCACTGCTGTATGTAACTGGGCATTGAGTCATGGTTAAGTAATTCAATTCGCATAGCTCAGCTGGGCTAACTGTTTGTTTACATACAGTATTGGGGGCTCCCGCTGTCGGCAGTGAGTAGCGTAATTCTTTGTAATTATGATTGCAATGTATTGCGCTGGTCACTGGGTCAAAGTCGCTTCCGCCTAATTGAATGGAGGTGAGCACGGTCGATTCGCTAGATCGGGTTGCGCAGTGATAAGTTGTGTATTCTTGCGTAGTTAGAAGTTGGGTATTATTAAAGATAGCGGTTCGGTATCTTTTTAAATCAGTTGTAATTAGAGAGTTAAATGAGAAGTATCAATCACGGGCGATACACCTCTTAATTTATATCGTCGTTTAATTAAAGAAATAAAGTTGTTGTACAATTGACTTACGCGAGTTTTTATCAGTTTTTAATTGTTTTCCCTGGATTGCTTTGGGACACGACAGAGCTGTTTGGAAAGCTGTTTACCTGTTATCAGAGCTGTTTGGAAGATGTTTACATGTTATCAGAGCTATTTAAAAGCTGTTAAGCTGTTGTCAGAGCTGTTTGAAAAGCTGTTAAGCTGTTATCAGAGCTGTTTGAACTGCCGTTATTCAGTTAATAACGAAGATGAATGAAAATCTATAAAAAGAAATTATCAAGACTAGGAATTCAGTGCGAAGGAAATTAAAAGCCCTAAGGATGGGAAGGATTGAAGCAGAAGCTCAACTTGAAGAAACCTTTAAGATAATCACTAAACCCTTAAAAGAATTTGTCAAGATGCAAAAGAAGAAGAAGAAGAAGAAGAGGAAGAAGAGGAAGAAGAAGAAGAGGCAAACTAAGAAGCCAATGAGATTGTGGAGCCTTTTATGGAGGCTAGTAGCACACCTTTCAATTATGGAGATTATTCCTGAACATCTGAAGAAGAATTCGCAACACCTAAACATTCAAGAACATTGACAGAAAGGTCTCCTGTCACCTCCCCCGATACGTCTGGATACATAGTTTCAAACTATTTAAAGCTATTCACTGATAATAGCCCTCAAATTGATCCAACCTATGGAGTTTACTATGATGACAACGCGTGGAGAATCGGTAATTCAACGATTGATGTTGATGATGTAGGAAATATTGTTATCAAAGGGAAGAGCTTTAAAACAACTTTGGGGTTATGTGAGCTGTTATTTATGAAAGATCCTGTAAAAAGTCTATATGCCGTTACGTGCCACAAAGTAACACAAGCGGCATCTGTTGGAAATGGAAATAACTTAAGGTTAGTGACATCCTAGTAAAATAAGGGTTCGGAGAACGGAATATTCAGGAAGGTTCTAGGATAATTCGTAGAGTATAAATACGGCGCTCTGACAGCTAGAAGGCGGAGTATTATTTCAGAAAGCGAAGTGAACGAAGTAAACTATTTGGATTGCGATAATTATAAGTACAGTACTAGCGATAAATAAAGAGTTGATTTGATAATTATTTGTGAATTTGTGAGAGTAAACAGCAAAGTTAGATAAAGAAAGAACTTTTGAATTATATCTGAAATATTGTGTTTTAAATAACGAACTAAGGCCACGCTCGTAACAATACTAAAGAGGATTTAACTAATTATGGATCTATTTTGAGAGATACCAATGCCATATAAACGTGCCTATGCTGAAGATGGACAAATAAAAGTTACTAGAGCGGCTAAGTATAAAGCTATAATCAGTAAAATTATACAGCATAAAGGCATGGGACTAATGCGTCTGCCTAAGGAAAACACTGATCACATTTTCTGGTATGATCCAAATGAATTAGTGGATAGACTACGCCTTCTAATGGCCTCAAAGCAGGCTGGAAACACCAGTCACAACAATGAAATTGTATCTAACCTGGAGGAGTTGCGAGAAGCAGATATTATAATTTGAATACTACTCCATTACCATACTTCTTCACAATCTAGAGATGAGCGTTGACAAGTTTGGACGTTTCTCTAAGCGAGGATATCTTGGGAAAGCAGGTGAACGTGGACCAACAGGAGCTCAGGGGCCCGATGGTGAACAAGGAACTAAAGTTTCATCAAAATACAATTCTTGGATTAATAAGAAATATGTTTTATAATTTCTTGAAAATAAATTTATAATTTTACATACTTTATACATGTAGATATAATGCAAGTTACTTTAATAAATAAAACCAAAACTATAATACATAATTTATTTACACTAGACTTAGATCCTTCGTGCGGTTGTCACTTGTTGATCTGATGAAATGGAGTAGTGCCCTCATGGTAGAGTATCCGTCGTTCCGCTCATAATATGCCGCTTATTATCATAAGGACTCAATGCGATCTTCTTTTGACTGACAGTGTACATGCTATGGTTATGGGATCGTATGCAGCTCTGATTAGCAGTTAATAACGGACGTTATTCAAACATTCGACGTATTCTTCGAAATTGATATGCCTGTGTACTACATTAGCCTTTACTCCTTTTGCTTTCTTTACAGTTTTACCATCGTTTATACACAAACTGTACATTTTTGAGCGCAAGCCAACAAATTCGCTCATGATTTTCCCAATCAGCTCATCCTTCATTAGACCAGGAATCTTTTTATTCATGAGCGGTAAATCGAACTGGTTATCTTCTGGGTAATCACTTGTATCAAACTTGTTTATATTTTCGGCCATTAAGTCATATGCATTTTTTCCTCAAGTTCATATATTTGAGAATCTGTATCTGTATACATAACTTTACATTTATCTCCAAATTCACGCTGCATAAAATTATAGTGGAAATCGTAGAGGCATACCTTTGAAATTTCCATAACTACCATTCCATTATAGAGAGGCTTATTGAATAAGATTTTGAGTCGCCTTAATTCCACAGCAAGTAAATTCTCATTAAATATCGTTGCACTGTGGAAGTTGGGTGCTGCAATCCGAGCTTTTGCACCATAGCGAATTTCCCATTTTACGCAAAGCTTGATATCGCTATAGTTGCGTACATTTTCCATGGTCTTACCAAAAGCTGCATTCCTGAGAAGTTACGCTATGGGAGTTCTGGCGCACTTTTTCCATACAAAGAGTGCAAGGTAGATTGCAACTATTTTGGTGGCTCTGGACTTGGGCTCTGGGCCACTGAGGGGGCTTCCGTCTAGTGGTATACGTCACAGGGCATTCCTGGGAATTCCTTTCCTATCGTCTGGCTAACCAGGGGATGACGTCATCTGGTTAGCCGATCAAGGTAGATTCCAACTATTTTGGTGGCTCTGGACTGGGGTTCTGGGCCACTGAGGCCGCTTCCGTCTAGTGGTATACGTCACAGGGAATGCCTTGGGAATTCTTTCCTCTCGTCTGGCTGACCAGGGGATGACGTCATCTGGTTAGCCGATCGTCGTCAGCTGATATAGCTCTGTCATAACTGATTTTTAATAAAATAATTCTGGCTTTTGCTCGAATCGAACAGAAAACGCTTGGTTTTTAAATTCCGAGGCGCTCTACCATCAGCCCATGGAGGTGTTGTGTTTATGTTCTTTAAACTTGATTTATACGCTTAGATTTCTCGACCAGAGTTTTTTATCTAGAACTCTCGGCGCCACCAGTACTAGGTGGTTTGAGTACATACTAAATGTGATTTGTGTCTGGAATGTACTGGTTCATGTCTTGGCTGCGCCATTGGGTCTTGGCTTATCGGTTAATTGATTGGATGCACCATTGAGGTTTGACTGGCTTATGTCTTGGATACACCATTGAGGCTTGACTTGCTTAGTCTTGGATGTGTCATTTGGTCTTGACTGCACCATACCGACATTAGACGATACTACCAGTACCGGTACTACGGCTTTCTTAGATGTGTGGTACGGTTCTCTTGGATGTGTGAAGTTGTTTGCTTCACGGGTTTGGGAAGTTTTTTGCGTCACTTTTGCCCACACGTAGCAGCAAAATGTTACGGCTTTCTTGGATGTGTGGTGCGCCTAAATGTAGGCTTTGGTTGTTTTCAAGTGTTGCGCCTAAATGTAGGTTTTGGTTTTGAATTAATATTAGTAATAATTAAATTTAATAGTAGGAAATTTTTGCTCATGCCAATGGATTCTAGATGGTAGGTAGGTGGGAGGGGGGATAAGGGGTGGTAAGGGAAGGGGGGGGGGGGTAATGCAATTTTCATCAGAAATCCTCTACGGGCTTTGGTTTTCAAGATATTAGGGTATTAATAATTCAAGATATTTTTGTTCATGCCAATTGATTCTAGGTGGTGTGCGGTGGTGGTTTTAGCTATCAGCATGACGTCATCTTGGATGCTGTTTTCTTACTTGAATATTTCTTAGCGAGGAATTTGTTGATATCAGATTTATTATTATTTAATATTTATTTATTTATTTATAGATATCAGCAAAGCGGTCCGCATAAATCTTTCGTTGCATACTAAATTTGAAATTGTCATCACGTAGTCATAGTTAAGAACATTTTAACGTAATACGAAAATTAATTAGAGCCCACTTTTGAGACAATTACGTACTGTACTTGTGAGATCTAGTCTCGAACGTAAGGAAGGGAGTGCCGGTTTCTGATGGACAACTCAGTTTTAAAATTCAATATATAAAATTTTTATTTAAAACTTAAATTTGCTTAACCTAAATATCACAATAATACAATAATTCAATCAATCTAAAACTACCCTACAAACTAATATCAAATTCAATATTAAAAATTCAAAATATGAAAATAAATTCAATAATTCAGAACAACTCCGCAGTTCGCCATACTTGAATTATTTATTCTGAAAAAGAAGAAGAAGCAAAATGTCAATCTTCTATGGATAAATTAAAATTTTCTGAAATAAATTTCAAAGGGGTGTTACGTCTAAGCACACGGAAGTAAAAAACTTCTAGAGAATTCTAGCACTCAGGTTATCCCTGATCAGAATTATCTTCTGTAATAATAAGGCGCTCAGGTTATCCCTGATTAGAATTATCTTCTGTAGTAATAAGGCGCTCAGGTTATCCCTGATCAGAATTATCTTCTGTGTAATGGGAAAGGAAATTCAGGTTATCCCTGACCAGAATTATCTTCTGTAATATGTGAAAGGAAATTCAGGTTATCCCTGACCAGAATTATCTTTTGTAATATGTGAAAGGAATTCAGGTTATCCCTGACCAGAATTATCTTCTGTGTAATGTGAAAGGAAATTCAGGTTATCCCTGACCAGAATTATCTTCTGTGTAATGTGAAAGGAAATTCAGGTTATCCCTGACCAGAATTATCTTCTGTAATAAGGTAGGAAACACAATTCTTTTTACTCAGATTAGCTCTGATACAGATCAGCTCTGCCAAAGAATGATGCCATCTACTGAATTTCATCGGCTTTATATAGCCGCTGTAACCAGTTACGAATTCTCGCCTCTTGGTGTTGCCCTAGCAACGATTGATGCGATGTCTGAATGTACCACAGACAGCTGGCTGACGTAAGGTCACTTGATGTCATCGACAGATTTGTAAATATACGGAGGTAAGTAGACTGTGGTATATTGTGTTGTTTAATTAATGATTTATATATATATTGTTTTAGATAAATGGCAGAGTGTAAATAAGTTGTGTTCTTGGTATAACTTTGCTTGCCTTCTTCAGTTGTTCGATCTATTAAGGATGAATGAAACGACTTTTAGTATTAGAGCGAAGAAAGCTCAATCTCTAAAAATCCACCAAGTTAAAGCTTAAGAGCTCAATATCTGGTGTAAGAAAAAAGGAGAGATATTATTAGTGAGAGCTATACAGCTCAATACCTTTAATATCAGCCATGTTGGAGCCAAGGGGCTCAATATCTGGCAGTTAAATGATACGCTTGGAGTTGTAGGTAAAACTGTGTATTTTTATTTTCAATCGCACTTAATTTATACTTTTAAAAATTGCTTACATGGTAAAAACCTTAATAAAAAAAATATTATTTCTCATGAGAACTAAAGACTATTACAAAATTGCTTACATTGCTCATATCAGCAATATCGATCAAGAATATATTTAATCGATAAAAAATACATATACATTGACCCCTACATGAACAAGCATAGCACTGCTTCGATGCTTACTTTGCAATCTTTTTCTTATTGAACAAATGCTAAGTAGATATGACACAGTTATCGATTGCGTCATTGAGCAATTACTTTTTTTTTAAGCTCAATGAGTAATGTATTGTATCATCACGGTGCAATGGTGACCAGTGGTGATCATATTACATTTTACAACTTTCTTTCACTTAGCGTAAATTCATTAAATGATCGTAGAATGGCGCATGGCTATTCCGATCATATTCCTTTTTTTTTGTTGCTATTTACTTTTGCTTGTCATGTTTGTTTCGTTTATTTTTATTTCTTTATTATTATTCGTTGTTGAGGTAGGTGCATGTGCATTTATTATTGTGGTATGTAGGTATGCTCTACATCCTTACCGTAAAAAGAGGGGAAAAAAAATTTTTTTTTTATAGAAAAATTTTTTTTTTTGATTTGCTTATATGAGTGCAATAGGCAATTTGCATATACATGATTTTGATGGAGATGACAACACTATCTTTACTTAATCAATTATTTCACATTTTTAAATGTTTCTTTATAATTATTAAAGTTGATATGTACATTATGTGTATATATACTGTTACCTGTTTGCTCTATTTCCTTGTAGCGTTCTGAGCACTGGCCGAGCGGTCTCCAATAGTTACGGTCAGATTCGGATGATGCGCTGCGTCCTGGACAAGCAGTCTAAGTAATAAAAAAAAACCTCGTACCTGGGATTTTCGACGGGGCTGATGAAACAACGGAGCCGGGCTTTCTTAACGTCTTGCTAGGGTGTTACCTTGGCCTAGTTTCTGCTGGGTGACTTTGTTTTTTCTTCTTGTTTTATGCTAGTGTTCGTTGGGTTACTGTTTTGGGTTTTTTTTTTTTTAAAGAAAACCACTAGAACTTGCTGGGTTTCGCACTGACTTTTATTTATCCAAAAAAAAAAAAAAACAAAGAGAAAAAAATACAACTTTCTTCATAGCACAAGACTTTTCAGCTCAGAGACTACGCTTCGACAAAAGGCGGCTTACAATTTTTTCGCGGGGCTACGTGATCTATTCTATCCTTCAATCTCTTCTCATCTTTTACAAAGTTTACTTGTCCTGCCCTCTATTTTTCACATTTTACTTAAAAAGTCAAATTTTCTGTTTATATACTTCAAATTTTTAACAAGCCAAATTTTCTTTTTATCTACTTCAAATTTTTTAACAAGTCAAATTTTCTTTTTATCTACTTCAAATTTTTAAACAAGTCAAATTTTCTTCTTATCTACCTAAAAATTTTAACAAGTCAAATTTTTTTTTTATCTCTTTAAAATTTTTAAACAAGTCATATTTTCTTTTTATCTACTTCAAATTTTTAAACAAGTCATATTTTCTTTTTATCTACTTCAAATTTTTAAACAAGTCAAATTTTCTTTTTATCTACTTCAGATTTTTAAACAAGTCAAATTTTCTTTTACTTTTAGCTTTCTGCTACGTGTCGTAGTTCTTATCCAATTTCAGTTCTTTGCTAAATGTCAAATTTCTCTTGGCTTCCATTTTCTACTAAGTTTCGAAAGTGTTCATTAACTTTCAATTTACGTTAACTGTCAAACTTCCTTCGCTTCAGTTTTCTACTAAGTTTCGAAAGTTTTTGTCTAATTTCAATTTATGTTAAATGTCAAACTTCTTTTGACATTTAATTTTCCATTAAGTTTCGAAAGTTCATCTAATATCAATTTATATTTTCTACTAAGTTTCGGAAGCTTTCGTCTAATTTCAATTTATGTTAGATGCCAAACTTCTTTTGCTTCAATTTTCTACTAAGTTTCGAAAGCGTTCATCTAATTTCAATTTATATTTTCTACTACGTTTTGGAAGCTTTCGTCTAATTTCAATTTATGTTAGATGCCAAACTTCTTTTGCTTCAATTTTCTACTAAGTTTCGAAAGCTTTCATCTCAAAGTTATTAACACTTTTGGGTGAGCCATATTAATTTTCTGATGAGAGATGACGGAACATTCTCTAGCAACTTGCAGCGATTCTATGTCTAAGTCTAGTCGGTTGGAGTAGTTCCTCTGAATTGGACTAGATTTCAAGAATTGTGGTGACCGATAGGGGTTAGAATGGAGACGAGTCTTTACTTTTAGGTTTAGGGTTCTGCTATGGTTCGAGGTCTATCTTCTGAAAGAGAGACTGTCAAATTGTATGACGTTTTCCCTGTCTCGTATGTTTGATTTTCTTGACGTATGTAAATAGACGAGAATTTCCTCGAAAGTAATTACAGTTTTTCAATATTGAGCAAAGATTGTCTTCCTTATTTTTTGTGGGAGAAATAAGAATAAAAAAAAAAAGAGTGACAAATCTAAACTTCTACGAAATACTTCCTGCATAATTTAAATGTCAACATTCCTCAAGTTTTCCACTCATTAAAATGTTGGTCTCATCGTTCAAGAAATGAACTTAAAAACACTAATTCCTAAAGGTGTTGAGAACTTATGCATGGGCAATTATTCCACTCATCCCGCAATGGACGAATGCCTTGGCAGCATACTTTTAGAACGTGATGACTCCCAGGAACGTCTTATAGATGTACTGGGGCGAATGGTCGGGAGGTATTGCACTGGAAAAGCTCCCATTGTAAGGAGGCGACCCGATTTAACAATTCTTAAGGATACTGCCCTATATTGAGAGATTAGATTTCTCTCTGGATTAGCTCCTGACTGCTAAGGCTGAGGTTGATGCTAGTGTATAACAGAAAAGGGGTAAGTCATCTTGCTACACTACCCCCCTCTCATAAGCTTGTAGCTCCGTCCAAGCTGACTTATCTTTGGTAAGGATTTGTAGGGTTCGTTCTAATACCCACTACGGTTCGTGGAAATAATGAAGAGGGATACGGAAATTAAAACCTCCCAACGAAGGCTAACTCAGAAGGAGTTAGTGGGAAATCATCTGCTCATCTAAGGCAGCGGCAGGTTAAACAAGGATCATGTCCTTACAAAATGTTACTCGGCCACCACGGACTGTAGGAAGAATGTAGAAGAGATAGGAAACATTAAAACCTTCTAACGAAAGCTAACTCAGAAGGAGTTAGTGGGAAATCATCTGCTCATTTAAGGCAGAGGGAGGTTAAACAAAGATCATGTCCTTACAAAATGTTACTCAGCCACCACGGATTGTAGGAAGAATGAAGAAGAGACAGGAAACATTAAAACCTTCTAACGAAAGCTAACTCAGAAGGAGTTAGTGGGAAATCATCTGCTCATTTAAGGCAGAGGCAGGTTAAACCAGGATCATGTCCTTATAAAATGTTACTCAGCCACCACAGATTGTAGAAAGAATGAATAGACGACCCTAAGACTGTCGGACTTGATCTGTGCATGTTGAGTCAGAGACACAAGTCTGAAGTCATGCCGGCCCTTGGTCAGAGGTCGAGATCGGTCTCAGTGTTGAAACCCAAAGGTGCCCTCGCGGCCCAGCAACCCAAAAAATCTGGTCTATCAGCACACCTCCGGCCCTCAACACCAAGACCAGTCGGAGAAGCCGCTGCAACCAGTAACCTAACCAACTGATTGCAGGACCTCTTCCGCACGGGGCATCTCCTTCTGACCGCAGATCGACGTTCGTTCGAGGGTGCGACTCAAAGTCCTTAGCAGGGGTTAAAATTTTGAAGGCACTCTTTAATGTGGAATTCCTACGGCAGCGCGACCTACGTAGGGTACCATGTGGGAGGGGTTTTCGAATCATTGTCAATCGAGGGAGTGTGAAGAGAAAAAAAATGGACTAATTTACAAGAGGTATACCGGCCGCTAGGTGGGGTAGGTCCTAAGCGGCACCTGGGTATCCTGTAGTTACCAGTTAAGCTGGCTGGATGCCTTTTTAGGGCTACCAGGAAGTATTAGTGGTTATAGGGGAAGGTCGTTTCTTTCGCGGTATGGGGCTAGTCTATCGACGTGGACAGTTCGCATCTTTCCACCGTGACACTTTTTTAGCTTGAACACCACTTCCGTTACAGCCTCGGTGATCTTGTATGGCCCATCCCAGTCGCACTGAAGTTTTGGGCACCGCCCGATTACGCGTCTTGGGAAGTATAACCAAACAAGTTGATCTACTTGGAAACTGGGTTTCTTCGACCGAAGGTCATAATATGTCTTCATACGCCGGCTCGCAGTGTTCAACATAGCTCGATCTCGTGGATCTCATTCAGTGTCGTGGTCAGGTTATCCAGGTAAACGTTGATTGACGTAACTTCAGTAGGTGGGCTTCCTAAGACCATCTCAAGTGGTAAGCGGAGTTCTCGCCCAAAGAGGAGCTTAGCTGGTGTCTGTTTAGTGCTATCTTGCACACTTGCGCGATATGATAGTAGTAGGTACGGAACGTATTGGTCCCAGTCTCTTTGGTGTGAATTTAGAAACTTCGCCAGATAGTCCAGGATTGTTCTGTTAAATCTTTCGACTAGACCATCTGACTGTGGGTGTAAGGCTGTTGTGCGTGTTTTCTCTACCCCGAACTTCTGCAATACCTCTTGAAAAACGGCACTCTCGAAATTTCTGCCTTGATCTGAATGGAGCTGAAGTGGGACTCCATGTCGGCTGAATACGGCTGAGATGAGTGCATCCGATACAGTCTCGGCTGTCTGATCTGGTACTGGGACTGCTTCGGGCCATTTGGTGAAATAGTCCATACAGACTACCAAGTAGCGGTTACCTTTATTGGTCTTTGGAAGTGGTCCCAATATGTCTACAGCCACTCTCTCGAAGGGTGCACCAACGTTGAATACCTGTAGAGGAGCTCGCCGTCGTGGACGCGGCCCTTTCCGTGCTTGGCACTGGAGACATCCAGCACACCAGTCCTTTACATCTGTACTACTACAGTGTAGTATCAGGATTGAGGACAATTTTTCGAAGAGACTTTGGAACTAAGATTTGCTTGATAGTTTCTGTTCCTTGACTGATGACTCGGACGGCGATGTTATTTTCTAATTTCAGAACAGACCACATTGACCAATACGCTTTAACTTCAGGGCTAAGATCTTTGACGCTCTCTTTATCCGGGCGTTGACCCGTAGCCAGCCAATTCCGAACACATCGTAGGGTGAGGTCCCTGTTTTTGACCAATATCTTCTTGGGTGGTGACTAGGCGAATTATGATGGTGTCTTTCTCTTCGAGCCGTTGGCAGTAATGACAATCAGTTGTGGAACAAGGTCGGCGTGACATTGCATCCGCGTTGCTATGACTTTTACCCGGGCGATGTACGATTTCAAAATCATAGGCCAGCATGCGTTCTATCCATCTTGCGACTTGTCCTTCAGGACACCGAAAGTTCATCAACCATCTCAAAGATGCATGGTCTGTTCGAATTGTAAATTTTTTTCCTAGTAAGTAGGGCTGAAAATGTGCGCAAGCCTTCACTATCGCAACTAGTTCTTTCCTGGTGACACAGTAGTTCCGCTCAGGTCGACTGAATGTTTTGCTGTGATATTCCACCACGTGTTCCATTCCGTTTTTAACTTGTGAGAGAATAGCTCCCCAAGCATGCTGGCTGGCGTCTGTGTCCAGGATAAAAGGCAAGTTTTCGTCTGGTTGCGTAAGTATAGGCGCAGTGGTTAAGCGGTCTTTCAATTCCTCGAACGCTCCTTGACAAGCATCTGACCAGAGGAACTTTCGGCCTTTCTCCGTAAGCTCCGTTAATGGTTTCGCGATAGCTGAGAAGTTTTTAACAAAGCGCCGGTAATAGGCACATAGCCCTAGAAAGGACTGTATATCTCTCCGTGTTTGTGGTCGAGGCCAATTCTGGACAGCGTTAGTTTTGTCGGGGTCCGTCGACAGTCCAGAGTCGCTGATAATGTGTCCGAGGAACTTCACTTCTCTTTGACACAACTGACACTTCTTCGGTGAAACTTTTAGATTTGCTACTCTTAATCGGGCTAAGACAAGGCGGAGATTTTCTACCATTTGTTCAAACGTGGGGCCATGTACGATAACATCGTCCAAATATACTAGGCACGCCTTAGGTGGAATTCCTTGGAGGACGATTTCCATGAGCCTCTGAAAAGTTGCAGGGGCATTGGTTAGGCCAAATGGCATAACTGAAAACTCCCACAATCCACTGCCTGTAGTGAACGCGGTCTTTTCGCGGTCTTCCTCTTCCACTTCTACTTGCCAGTAGCCCGACTGCAGATCTAGTGTCGAAAACCAAGTTGAACCGGCGAGTGCATCCAGAGTCAGATCAATACGTGGCAGCGGATATGAATCTTTTTTGGTGACCTCATTCAGCCGTCTGTAGTCGATGCAAAATCTAGTCGAGCCATCCCTCTTCTTCACCAGGACGACTGGAGAGGTCCAAGGGCTACTAGATGGATTGATAACGCCTTGGGTTTTCATCTCGTTTACCAGATTTTCCGCTTCCTGACGTTTGGCCAATGGAAGCCGCCTGGGAGGCTGTTTAATCGGTTTGTTGCTACCTACGTCGATCTGATGCCGCATAATCGCGGTCCGACCGAGGTCGTTTTTTGTTCGCGCAAAGACATCCTGATGTTCTACGAGCAGTTTTTCCAATATTATTCTCTGCTGATTATTCAGGCGTATAGTTATGGGTTCCAGCAATTGGTGTAATTCAGGCGGTAGATGATTGAAGTTCGCTGTTCCTTCTTTCGAAGAACTGACAATGTCTGCAGCTACTTCCACATCTGCGAGGGAGGTGTTAGCCTTTATTTCGATTGGGTTATCTGTTACGTTTGTCACCCGAACTATCAGACTTCCATTGTTGGACTGGCCGACTGCTGGTTCCATCCACAGGGTAGGTGGGAGATTCTTTGGAGATATCAAAACAGTTTTTCGTTCACCCACTGACGGGTGGTAAAGTGTTACGAAGCAGGACGACTCCGCTGGTATTGTACAGTCCTGTATTGTTCTAACAAAATTCTCAGTGCCCTCTTCTTCGATTATCGGAACGAGTTCATGAGCTATCCTAATAGTGTGCTTTGCTAAGTCGATTGAGCATCTGTTGCCCGCAAGAAAATCCATCCCGATGATGCAGTCGTCAAAGACATCAGCTACGTAGAAGGTGTGTGTCGTGGTAAAATTTTTAATAGCAACTGGCAGCTCAATGATCGCGTCCACTACGCTGGTTCCTCCAGTGACATTTCGAATCTGTGTTAAAGATGGGTTGAGACTATACGGGTATTGCAAGCGGTCCAGTATTCTTCAGTGCAGAATAGAATGCGTCGCTCCTGTGTCCACGATCATGTGGCAGACAATTCCTTCAATCTTCCCTTTTATTTTAATGGTATTACAGATCATACCTTGACGAACAGTTATGATAGGTGGAGCTGGTAGCCTCGAAGATATTGGCCCCGTCGTGTCCCGTGTCTCCGTGTTATGTCTGGATATTGGCTCTCGGTCAAGTGTTGGTGTAAGGGAGGTCAGGGTGGTAGCAGGCGATGTGTGGTGGATAGCTGCGGAGTTAGGAATTTGTGTGTTCTTTGTTGGGATGTTAATAGGTGGTGTCGGATAGTTCGTTAGTGTGTTAGTGGGAAGAGGATGGTTTGTTAAGGTGTTAGTGGGAAGAGGATGGTTTTTTAGAGGGTTAACGGGAAGTGAACGGTAGATTAGTTTATTAGTGGGTGCGGGATTTGTTAGTGAGTTTATTGGGGGTAGGTCAGTTAATGTGTTAGTGGGTGGTGGATGGTTTGTTAGGGGATTAATGGGAAGTGGATGGTAGATTAGTGTGTTAGTGGGAAAAGAGGAGTTGATTACAGTGTTGGCGGGGAACGGGGTGGGGATAGGGTGTGTGCGTGTAGTGGTGGTATGGTGTGAGGTGTGGCTGGTGTGAGTTGTCATCGTGTTAGTGTTCGGTGGGAGCTTGACGAGTGGTGAATTCTGCGCGATACTTGTTTTTGTGTTCGGAGTATATGCGGTTATGGTGGTGAGGTTAGTTAGTTCTAGGAGGCTGGTTTTTAATGGACTGTTGATCTTTGTGCCGCTGAGGATGTACCTGCAGATTGTATGTGGAGCGTTTGTGAAGTGTGCTGATCTCTGCCCCCCGAGATCAGCTGGCCTGCGTTTAAAATTCCTGTTAATCTAGATGAAGCGATATTCCTAGTATGTTCTCTGCTTCCGGATAGCTGCTGTGTTTGTGTTGGTTGCAATTTTGACGGTGAGTCGTCCCGTGATCCAAGAGTAGATTTATGTGCTATATTATTCCTCCCTTCTTCGATAGGAATTAGCAAAATGTTGATTGCTCTGTTAGTAGGGCGGCCTTCAAGCAGGTCGAATACTACTCTTTTGCCAGGAGCTATTTCGGTTTCCGGATTTAGAACTGAACTCTGAAAGTTGGCAAAATGGAAGAAGACGTCTATTTGACTCTCATCTCGCACGATAAACCCGTACCTTCTTCGAAAGTCGCATCCACGGATAGTTCCTGTGACGTTTTGGGCTATCAAATTGGATTTAAACGGGGTGTTAGCGGATATAGGAGCTGTTGAATCTGGCTGAGCTAGCTGCGGCTCCCTCACGCTAGCTCGTTCGCGTTTCCCGATAACATCCGTGCTGAATTCCTTCCCAATTGTTCTCTTCTGAAGTCCGGCGGTTCTCGCAGTGGAGCTCTATTATTACTCGTTGCTACGGCAACTCGTATATTTCGCCTCGTGGCTCGGGTTGCTCGATGGTTAGCTTCGATCCGGTAGGCTGTTCGGACGGCATCTTGTAGAGTAGACGGATTGAAGTCTCGGACTTTTTCCTGCACGTCTAAGTTGAAAATTCCGTCTAGGAAGTGTTCCAAAGCGATCTGGTCTCTTGTATCCTCTGGACAAGATGGGAACTTAAGCCTGGTCAGCCGTAGAAGTTCCGTGGAAAATTCTGAAAAACTTTCTCCATTCCGTTGAACTCTTGTGCTGAGCTGGACGTGATTGAATGACTGGTTGTACTCGGTACCAAATTGGATAGAAAGCGCATTTCTCGCCTTGGTGTACGACCATCTAGCGTCCTGATTTAACGTCTCATAAAAACCAAGCGCCGTACCGCGCAGAGATGCTACCAAGTACAGTGCTTTTGTGTCGTCATCCCAGCCATTAGTTTCCGCTATTGCCTCAAAATGCAATTCGTAGTGGTTCCAAGGAGCTTTTCCATCATATTCCGTTGGCGATAGCATCGGTTTCCTTACGTGCCGGTCATTTTTTCCCGGCTGTGATCTGCACGATGTCGGTGCTTCTCTTGGCTGCTCTGACCCCCCAGGGTTAGGACATGTCCCCACGGGCGCACTTGCCTCAGCGGATTGATTCTTGCAATAGTCTGGATTCTCCTTGGGAAGTCTAGTTGGAGACGGTGTGGAATGGCCACTAGGTGGTGGATGCCCCGCCGTTTTGTCAGAGGCTGGTGCATTCGGTGTGACCTCAGAATCGTCCATGACCTTATGCGCGAACGCAGAGGCGCTCAGGACGGACATATCGGACACCTGCCTTCGTAACGTGCCCAACTCTTCTCTCACGGACGTATTCTCCCCCTTTAGGGTCCTCATTTCTTTGCCGAATTCCGCCATTGCACTTGACTGTGCGCTAACTTTGTCATCCAACTCTTCCAGCTTTCGCAGAATCTTTTCGAGCTGTTCCTCTGCCATCCTGCGCGATCACTACTCCCTACCTCGTTAGAAATTCAAGTCGTTGATAATCGAACGTGAAAGATTCGAAACTATTGCCATGTATACCACGCGGCCTAGACCAAATGTACAATCAATTTAGGTTGGATAGTGCGTAGTAGAAAACGCTGTAATTAGTATAGAAGCGTAGAATACGGTATTCAATAATAATCTTATTCAACTTAAATTCAATAGCCCCTAGTAGAAAGTTTCGCAACCAATCTAGATGCGTGGAAGATTGTATTACGTAGAAAATTTTAGTCGACTTAAATCCAATAGCACCCAGTGAAATTTTGGCAATCGACTTAGATGTGAAGAATATTGACTTTGGTAGCAGTTTTACTCGAGTTAAACGCAATAGCACCCAGTAAAAGTTTTGCAATCGGTCTAGATGCGTAGAATATTGTATTAGGTAGAAATTTTAATCGACTTACGTTCAATAGTACCCAGTAAAAAGTTTTGAAATTGGCCTAGATGCATAGAATATTGTACGAAGTAGTGATTTTACTCGACATAAATTCAAAAGCACTCAGTTAAAGTTTGCAATCTTACGTAGAAATTCTATTCGACTTAAATTCAATAGCACCCAGTAAAAGTTTTGCACTTCCATAGATGCCTAGAGTGTTGCATCTAGTAATTTCAATCACTTTAATTTGCGATAGCACCTAGTAGAAAACTTTCAAACGTTATAGATGCTTTGAATATAGCATCCAGTGATACTTTTAGTCAGTTTGATTTCGATAACACCTAGTAAAAAACTTTCAAAAGTTGCAAATGCTTAGAATCTCGTATTCGGTAAGACTTTTAATAACTTTAATTGCGATAGCACCTAGTAGAAAACTTTCAAACGTTATAGATGCTTAGAATATTGAATAACTTTAGTTGCGATAGCACCTAGTAGAAAACTTTCAAACATTATAGATGCTTAGAATATTGCATCCAGTAATACTTTGAATAACTTTAATTGCGATAGCACCTAGTAGAAAACTTTCAAACGTTATAGATGCTTTGAATATTGCATCCAGTAATACTTTTACTAACTTTAGTTCCGTTTTAGATGCTTAGAATGGTGCATCTAGTAGTAATTTTAATCACTTTAAATTCGATAAACCCTAGTAGAAAATTTTGCAATCGTTTTAGATGCTTAGAATGTTGCATCTAGTAGTAATTTTAGTCACTTTAAATTCGATAAACCCTAGTAGAAAATTTTGCAATCATTTTAGATGCTTAGAATGTTGCATCTAGTAGTAATTTTAGTCACTTTAAATTCGATAAACCCTAGTAGAAAATTTTGCAATCATTTTAGATGCTTAGAATGTTGCATCTAGTAGTAGTTTTAATCACTTTAAATTCGATAAACCCTAGTAGAAAATTTTGCAATCGTTTTAGATGCTTAGAATGTTGCATCTAGTAGTAATTTTAGTCACTTTAAATTCGATAAACCCTAGTAGAAAATTTTGCAATCGTTTTAGATGCTTAGAATGTTGCATCTAGTAGTAGTTTTAGTCACTTTAAATTCGTTAAACTCTAGTAGAAAATTTTGCAATCGTTTTAGATGCTTACAATGTTGCATCTAGTAGTAATTTTAGTCACTTTAAATTCGATAAACCCTAGTAGAAAATTTTGCAATCATTTTAGATGCTTAGAATGTTGCATCTAGTAGTAGTTTTAATCACTTTAAAATCGACAAACTCTAGTAGAAAATTTTGCAATCGTTTTAGATGCTTAGAATGTTGCATCTAGTAGTAATTTTAATCACTTTAAAATCGACAAGCTCTAGTAGAAAATTTTGCAATCGTTTTAGATGCTTAGAATGTTGCATCTAGTAATACTTCCAATTCAATTCAATTGCGATTGCTAATTTATATAAACTTTCGAACGTTTTAGATGCTTAGAATGTTGTACTTAGTTATGATTGCAATTAATATAGATTAGATAGCCTGTAAGAGAAAATTCTGGAATTGATCTAAATATGCCAACTACGGTATTTGTTAATAATTTAATCAATTTATGGTACTACTTGCACGTAGCAGAAAACGCTGTATCTTATTTTAGTGTGTGCAATATATTTAATCAGAATATATTTAATTAGTAATAAAAATATATTTAAGAGGGCGAAAATTAATTATAATTAGCCTCGAACTGATACTACTTAATTTCCCAATCTGTTCAGTGTGCTGTTGTCGATGAACTCCCGTTGTTGTTAGGACTACCGTTGTACCGTTAGTACGGAACCGCAACGTCGTGTAGCTTCGACTTCCAAATTTCGTTCTGAGGTCGACGGGCTGAGAACTCGTGGGGGCCCTTTTACGGGACTGAAGTGGTACCCCACACCTGACACCAATTGTTACCTGTTTGGTCTATTTCCTTGTAGCGTTCTGACCACTGGCCGAGCGGTCTCCAATAGTTACGGTCAGATTCGGATGATGCGCTGCGTCCTGGACAAGCAGTCTAAGTAATAAAAAAAAACCTCGTACCTGGGATTTTCGACGGGGCTGATGAAACAACGGAGCCGGGCTTTCTTAGCGTCTTGCTAGGGTGTTACCTTGGCCTAGTTTCTGCTGGGTGACTTTGTTTTTTCTTCTTGTTTTATGCTAGTGTTCGTTGGGTTACTGTTTTGGTTTTTTTTTTTTTTTTTTAAAGAAAACCACTAGAACTTGCTGGGTTTCGCACTGACTTTTATTTATCAAAAAAAAAACAAAGAGAAAAAAATACAACTTTCTTCATAGCACAAGACTTTTCAGCTCAGAGACTACGCTTCGACAAAAGGCGGCTTACAATTTTTTCGCGGGGCTACGTGATCTATTCTATCCTTCAATCTCTTCTCATCTTTTACAAAGTTTACTTGTCCTGCCCTCTATTTTTCACATTTTACTTAAAAAGTCAAATTTTCTGTTTATATACTTCAAATTTTTAACAAGCCAAATTTTCTTTTTATCTACTTCAAATTTTTTAACAAGTCAAATTTTCTTTTTATCTACTTCAAATTTTTAAACAAGTCAAATTTTCTTTTTATCTACTTCAAATTTTTAAACAAGTCAAATTTTCTTTTTATCTACTTCAGATTTTTAAACAAGTCAAATTTTCTTTTACTTTTAGCTTTCTGCTACGTGTCATAGTTCTTATCCAATTTCAGTTCTTTGCTAAATGTCAAATTTCTCTTGGCTTCCATTTTCTACTAAGTTTCGAAAGTGTTCATTAACTTTCAATTTACGTTAACTGTCAAACTTCCTTCGCTTCAGTTTTCTACTAAGTTTCGAAAGTTTTTGTCTAATTTCAATTTATGTTAAATGTCAAACTTCTTTTGACATTTAATTTTCCATTAAGTTTCGAAAGTTCATCTAATATCAATTTATATTTTCTACTAAGTTTCGGAAGCTTTCGTCTAATTTCAATTTATGTTAGATGCCAAACTTCTTTTGCTTCAATTTTCTACTAAGTTTCGAAAGCGTTCATCTAATTTCAATTTATATTTTCTACTACGTCTCGGAAGCTTTCGTCTAATTTCAATTTATGTTAGATGCCAAACTTCTTTTGCTTCAATTTTCTACTAAGTTTCGAAAGCGTTCATCTAATTTCAATTTATATTTTCTACTACGTTTTGGAAGCTTTCGTCTAATTTCAATTTATGTTAGATGCCAAACTTCTTTTGCTTCAATTTTCTACTAAGTTTCGAAAGCTTTCATCTCAAAGTTATTAACACTTTTGGGTGAGCCATATTAATTTTCTGATGAGAGATGACGGAATATTTTCTAGCAACTTGCAGCAATTCTATGTCTAAGCACAAGTCTAGCAAAATACTTCGGCTTTATGCGGCCACGTCTGGGTTCGCCTTTTATCTAGTCGGTTGGAGTAGTTCCTCTGAATTGGACTAGATTTCAAGAATTGTGGTGACCGATAGGGGTTAGAATGGAGACGAGTCTTTACTTTTAGGTTTAGGGTTCTGCTATGGTTCGAGGTCTATCTTCTGAAAGAGAGACTGTCAAATTGTATGACGTTTTCCCTGTCTCGTATGTTTGATTTTCTTGACGTATGTAAATAGACGAGAATTTCCTCGAAAGTAATTACAGTTTTTCAATATTGAGCAAAGATTGTCTTTCTTATTTTTTGTGGGAGAAATAAAAATAAAAAAAAAAAGAGTGACAAATCTAAACTTCTACGAAATACTTCCTGCATAATTTAAATGTCAACATTCCTCAAGTTTTCCACTCATTAAAATGTTGGTCTCATCGTTCAAGAAATGAACTTCTAAACACTAATTCCTAAAGGTGTTGAGAACTTATGCATGGGCAATTATTCCACTCATCCCGCAATGGACGAATGCCTTGGCAGCATACTTTTAGAACGTGATGACTCCCAGGAACGCCTTATAGATGTACTGGGGCAAATGGTCGGGAGGTATTGCACTGGAAAAGCTCCCATTGTAAGGAGGCGACCCGATTTAACAATTCTTAAGGATACTGCCCTATATTGAGAGATTAGATTTCTCTCTGGATTAGCTCCTGACTGCTAAGTCTGAGGTTGATGCTAGTGTATAACAGAAAAGGGGTAAGTCATCTTGTTACAATACTATAATACATATTATAATAAATGTCAGATGTCGATATCATATTATTCTAATGCTATGAGATTTCTATATTCTAATGAAATGGTATGTTATTTATATATTTTATTGGTTATAAGTTATCTTTTTTAGCCTATTCTTATGTACTTTCTTTCTTTTACTGTCAATATCTAAGTAGACATTTACTCCTTCTATTTCTTTTACTTCATATGGGGCTTTATAAGGGCTTTCACATTTTCGTTTATCTTCTCTTTTCAGAAGGACAAAATCTTTTACTTTTATTTCAATTGGGTTTATTACTTTATCTAATTTTTCTTTACGTTTTGTTTTTGCTAAGTCTAATAATATTCTAGCTCTATTGTGTGCTTGTGTTAACCTAAATTTTAGTTCTTTTGCGTAATCTTCATAATTGTATATAGGCGTATTATCATTGAAATCTACATCGTTCGCCAGGCTAGCGAGTTTTCCAAAGACTAGTTCGTATGGAGTGTAACCTGTATCAGAATGTGGTGTCGTGTTATAACAAAATGTATAGTACGGTATCCATTCATCCCAATTGTATTCCTGTGTGAATGATAGAAGGTATTCATTTAGGACTCTGTTGTTTCGCTCAATTGAACCTAATGTTTGATGATGATATAGTGTAGATGTTCTGTGCTCTATCTTCAATTATTTGCATATGTTGGTGAATATTTCATTTATGAATTCTGTTCCCAAGTCTGTTTTTATCGTATTGAAGGTACCATATCTTAATATGAATTTTTCAACTAATGCTCTGGCAATTGTAATTGCCTCCTTGTTCTCCAATGGTATAGCTTCAATATACTTGGTCAGTTCACACTGTATAGTTAGTATATATCGAAATTCTTTTGACATTTTTAGTGGACCAACAGTATCTATACAGATTACTTCGAAACTCTTTTTTGGGGTATCCGTTATCACTAATTTTTCTTTAGTGTGTTTTAGGATTTTATTCTTTGCACACAATTCACATCTGTTTATATAGTCTTTAACCATCTTGTTTAGATTTTTCCATATGTATCTTTGTTTTATCTTATTTATCGTTCTTTTGACACCTGAGTGTCCGCCATGTGGTGAGTTGTGGAATTCATTGATTATATTATTCTTCACTTTAATATCTTTTATTTGTATGGGAGTTTTATATATTATAATTTTTAATTTTGTTTGCCTATTATTCTCATTTATATTTTGTTTCTTATTTAGCTGCAACTTGTTAAATAATTTTTTAATTTCGTCGACGTTTATATAATGAAATATGATGTCATCTTTCGCTAACGATAGTGGCTCTGTTTTCATTTTCTTCATTTTCGAAATCAGTGTCTCCAAGATAAAACCTAAGTCGTGATATGGGTTATCGCTGAATTCGATTATCACTCCCTTATTATTTATTATTATATTTGGCAAACTATTATTTTCTTTTTGTAGCGCTTTATTCTTATTGAGCTCAAATTTTAACTTTGGTATCCTCCTTACTTCGTTATTGGAAGTGCATTCCCATGCATAAAGGTGATCAGTCTCTATGTTAGTTGGGCTGCTATCCTGGGGTTTCTTCTTGTTAAGTTTTTCTATCTTGTTGGACATTGCTCTTGTAGTTACATTTATGCTTGCTGTGGGAATCATTGCTTTTAATATATCAGAATCAATTTTTATTCTTGATAAGGCATCGGCATTCGCATTCATTTTGCCTTGTTTATAATTAATTTCGAAGTCGTAGTCGGCTAGGTCTAATCTTATTCTTGTTAATTTGGAAGATGGATTTCTATGCGTGAAGAGACTTACTAAAGGTCTATGGTCTGTTACCACGATAAATTTTCTACCATATAAATAAGGTCTGAAGAAATGTATTGCCCAATGAATGGCTAATAATTCTTTTTCAATAATTGGTTTATTAAGTTCATGCTTTGTTAGCGTTCTGCTAGCATATGAAATTGGTAAATCAGATCCTATGTCACCTTGTGATAATACTGCTCCAAGAGCAAATTGTGAAGCATCTGTTGTTAATATAAATTTTTCTTCAAAATTGGGGTATTGTAATAATGGTGAATTTGTCAATTTTGACTTTAAACATGGAAATGATTTTTGACATTCATCTGTCCAATCGAAAATGGTGTTCTTTTTCGATAGAGAATTTATTGGTCTAGCTATTTCAGCAAAATTTGGAATGAATCTTCTGTAGTAGTTACAGAATGCAATAAATCTTCTTGCGTCATCCGCATTTTTTGGGGTGGGGTAATTCAATACAGTGTCAAATTTCTTAGGGTCTGTTCTAATACCATCTTTTGTTATTAGATGTCCCAAATACGTTACTTCTGTCTGTAGAAATCTACATTTTTCCGGATTTAGTTTTAAATTATATTTTCTCAGTCTGTTAAATGTTATTATCAGATTTTGATTGTGATGTCTTAGGGTACATCCAAAGATAATAATATCGTCCACGTATAAGAACGCTTCAGAATCTAGTCCAGATAAAGCTATTGAAAGCATTCTTTGAAAACTATTGGTTGAAATTTTTAAATCAAATGACAGTCTTTTAAATTGATAGTGGCCTTTGTTGCTTGAAAATGCAGTCAATGGCCTAGAATTATTATCTAATTCAATTTGATGAAATGAACTTCTAAGATCAAGTGTGGAAAAGTATTTCGCTCTTCCAAGCTTGTCAAGTACATCATCAAGTCTTGTTAGAGGAAATTTATCATCAAGAATTTTTTTATTTAGTTGTATCAAATCGTTGTCGGATTTTTTTGGAACAATTAATAAAGGAGAATTGTATGGACTTATTGATGGTTCAATAACATCTTCCTTTATGAGCTTGTCTATTTGATTATTTATTTCCTCGATTTGTGTCTGAGGAAGTCTATAATTTTTAATATATACAGGATTCTTGTCTGTAGTGGAGATTTTTTGACTGTAGAAATTATTTGTAGTTAATTTGTCATCCGGTAAATGGAAAATATCTGAAAATTTTTTGCATATTTCTAAAACAGAATTTTTTGCATATTCATCTAGATTTTCTAATTTGAGTTCTTTCAGAAGTTTAGTGAATCTGTTGTTGTTTTTATGCTTGGTACTAGTATTTATTATGTGATAGTTATCAAGAGGTTCTATTTTGGGTTTGAAATTTTTGAGGATAATTTCTCTATCTAGCGTATTTAAAATTTTGATGTGTGCAACGCCTTTTGCAGGAAATATAGAATTAGCTATGAAAACTCCATTTTGTATCTCTTCGCTTAGAACTATGATATCTTGTTTTATATTAACATTGATTGCTTGTAATATCTCTGTTCTTGGTGGGATCTTTATCAAATTTAAATTTGGTAGTTTAGTATTCATTGGCAATATAGATTCTATCTCATTATGGAAGATAGAGATTGTAAAATTTTCATAATCAATTTTACATGAGTTTTGAATTAAAAAATCTCTTCCTAGAATTCCACTTGTCAAGATTGGAAAATCATCATCTACTATATGAAATTCTTGTGGAATAATCGGAATATCTTGACCTTCTATTTTTAGATCTGCCTCTAAGGTTCCTAAAGAGAATGATTCTGACTTAGTGATGCCCGTTATTTTGCATTTTTTGTGTTCTTGAATTCCTTCACCAGATTTCAATTCATTGCGTTTCATAATTGATATGTCAGCTCCAGTGTCTATAAGAAATGACTTCTGGCCCGGTGATACATTTATGGATGTTGTTATGTAGTTGGTTAGGTGTTTAGTAAGACTATATATTCTTATTGGATTTATTAGTCTATTTCCCCCGAATCGTTACTTGGGGGATTTCCCCGTTTCCCGATTGCGTTAGGTTGACTCTTCTGTTGGGAAGATTTCGAGATTGGTTGCCATGTCTATACTGAATATTTGATTGGTTGTAGTTTTGGTGTTGATTATGAACTCTATTATTTCTTGAATATGAATTTGAGTTCATATTAGGACGATTTATAGCATAATTTTGCGAAAATCTACGGTTATTATGATTGTTATTTCGTCCGATGTTGTTAAATTGTTGACCTCTTGGATTGAATGAATTCTGTGCATGTCGGTTTTTTCTATAATGATGGACATATGTTTGCGGTCTTGGTACTTCAACTTCAGCCGCAATTTGTATTGCTTCTTGCAATGTTTTAGGCCTTGCGGCGAAAATTGTCGCCTTTATCTGTTCATTAAGTCCATTCTTAAATGCATTCAATGCTATTTGGTCATTGAGTTTCGCAATTATTGTTCTATTTTCTTCACCTTGCTCTGTTATCTGTATAGAGTTTAATTGAGCAACCAAATTTTCTGTTTTTGTGGCGTAGTCTGTAATTGTTTTACCAGACTGAGCTATTTTTGTTAACTCTGTTTGTATGCTGAGTGGTGTTTTCGTGCTTTTAAAGATGTCACGCAACGTTTTCTGTAGCGAGTCATAGTTTTTTTTTCAATTGTGATATAGCTTATCTTGTTTTCGACTGCTGCTGAGAGTCTTGTCTTTAAAACAAAATCTATTAATCTGCTTTTCTGCTCATCATTTGCTAGATCACTATGCATAAAATGCACTAAATTTAGAAAGTTGTCCAGATTTTTTATTTCTCCATTAAATTCTGGAATAATTTTTATGGCTGTAGCTATATCAAATGTTGCCATTTTTGGTTCTGAGTCCTAATCTTTTAATAATTCATTTGATTCTGAGTCCGTATTTTCTAGTAATTCATTAGTTTTTTGTATCAGTATTAAATCTAGTTCTGTGTATTTTGCCTCAAATTTTTCTTTTTGTGTGAGTGCGACAATCTCAACTTGCTTGTATGCAGTTTTATATATGTTATTAAAGTTTTCTTTTATCTCTCTGGCTTGTTTAGTTTTGCCTAGTATATGCGCGGAAGTGTATGTTCTATTTGGAGTCTTTTTAAAATTTTCCAATATTTTATCTAATTGTGAGATTAATTCCTGTAAACTCATTATTCTATATATCTGTTTAGTTATACTCTAGCTATGGCTATCTGTCTATCTACCTTTTTAATGAAATATTTTTTTTATTTTTATTGCTATTAAATACAAAATAAATAGAATTCCTAAAATCAGTAATATTAGCTCTAAATCTGAAAGTATTCTATTCCCTTGTTCTGTATTATTTGTTGCTGAACCTGCATTATTGTTTATTATAACCTCTTCTTTGGATTCTTTGGACTGTTTTTTTACCCATTTTGAGTGACAAAAAAAGAATGGTAAGCAAAAAAAATCAAGGATTTGTTGTGATATTGAAGGTAAAAGAAAGAGAATAATATGTAAATGTAAATAATAATATGCCATGTAAATAATGTAAATAGCATGTAAATAAGTTGATATTTTATTTTTTTGTATATATATATATATAATGTAATAGTTTATGACTAATTAAAGGTTTATTTATAACATTTTTTTTTTATATATATATATTTTTTTTATTTATTTATTCCTTCTATTTTTTTGTTTTTCTTTTCTTTTCTCCTTTCTTTCCTTTTTTAGCTCTGCTATTTTCATCAGGAACTTCTTTCTCTGCTCCCCTTGTGATATCACAGCCAGACGGTGATATTCGCCGATTTCTTTTTTAAATTTTGCTTCGAAGCCAGCTCTTCCTTTTGTAT
The DNA here is from genome assembly GCA_963930735.1 of Dioctria linearis. Lineage (NCBI taxonomy): Eukaryota > Metazoa > Arthropoda > Insecta > Diptera > Asilidae > Dioctria > Dioctria linearis. The sequence goes on from OZ005744.1 coordinate 57,302,975, forward strand.
AATTTTCCTTTGGTGGTTGTACTTGAGGTTGTTGGTTATTGTTTCTGCTTCGATACTCCTCTATTGTGATGGGCCTCGGTCCTTTGGTGGGGTCCCGTAAAGCGTCTATCAAGGATTCCTTTAACTCTTGCCAGGGTTGTAGAGTCTCTTCAAAGATTCGGTCCGCAGGGTCGCCATGTAAATAAGTTGTGTTCTTGGTATAACTTTGCTTGCCTTCTTCAATTGTTCGATCTATTAAGGATGAATGAAACGACTTTTAGTATTAGAGCGAAGAAAGCTCAATCTCTAAAAAATCCACCAAGTTAAAGCTTAAGAGCTCAATATCTGGTGTAAGAAAAAAGGAGAGATATTATTAGTGAGAGCTATACAGCTCAATACCTTTAATATCAGCCATGTTGGAGCCAAGGGGCTCAATATCTGGCAGTTAAATGATACGCTTGGAGTTGTAGGTAAAACTCTGAATTTTTATTTTCAATCGCACTTAATTTATACTTTTAAAAATTGCTTATATGGTAAAAACCTTAATAAAAAAATATTATTTCTCATGAGAACTAAAGACTATTACAAAATTGCTTACATTGCTCATATCAGCAATATCGATCAAGAATATATTTAATCGATAAAAAATACATATACATTGACCCCTGCATGAACAAGCATAGCACTGCTTCGATGCTTACTTTGCAATCTTTTTCTTATTGAACAAATGCTAAGTAGATATGACACAGTTATCGATTGCGTCACTGAGCAATTACTTTGTTTTTAAGCTCAATGAGTAATGTATTGTATGTATCATCACGGTACAATGGTGACCAGTGGTGATCATATTACATTTTACAACTTTCTTTCACTTAGCGTAAATTCATTAAATGATCGTAGAATGGCGCATGGCTATTCCGATCATATTTCTTTTTTTTGTTGCTATTTACTTTTGCTTGTCATGTTTGTTTCGTTTATTTTTATTTCTTTATTATTATTCGTTGTTGAGGTAGGTGCATGTGCATTTATTATTGTGGTATGTAGGTATGCTCTACAAGAGGAGGAGCAGTAGCTTTTTTATTGAATGAATAATCATTCAAAAAATGACTTTCGAATGCGAGCTGATGTGCTGGAGGATTTAATTAGATAAGTATTATTTGTATATAAAATAAATTTGAATGATACTTTGTGTCTTCTGTCTTCGGTTTTAGGTGGATTAGGCATCGATGGAGTAATACTCAGCTTGTTGCCTCAAGCTTCTTGAAAGTAAGAAATCCATCGTGGGATCTTATATATATGTGAGGACTGAACATCCTCCCGCCTCGAAAAAGAAAAAAATATATATTTTTTGTTTTATGAATAAACTTACGTTTTGTTGATGGAAGATGTGTAATTTGTTCCTATTCCTTTTCATCTTCATAGTAACGTCTCCAGGCAGAGACCATTTGCAGAACGTCTTTGCTTCCCTGATGACGTTCCAAGGAGTATTTGTCGATTCCAGCAGTTTGATGACGATTGGCGTGGCAATAATTCTTCCAATTAAATCCTTTGGAATTTCTGTTTCTGATATCTCTGATGCTTGCTTGGTACTGGGTGCTGGATGATCTCGGAATTCCTTCGGAGGAGTAATCGGGACATTCATCAATTGTTTCTCTGTTTTCTTCGGTGATGTTTTGCTACTAGTTTTTTCAGCTGAAGTCTGGATAACACTAAATGTGCTGACAGTAGGCGTCACCTCATCAAGATTTCGTGGCAAACTTGGTAGTGTCTTGCTTTTACCTTTGTCATTTGTCCGTGGGCATGCTGGATGAGTTGGTGCCTCTGGACAACGATTACTTGACCTCGGTCTGAATTGTGGTTTGCTGCTGACTGTTGTGTACACTTCAGGCAGACTTAACGGTACAGATCGTTTTCCAGTAGGTAGCCTTGGTTGAGTTTGGATCCGGACTTCTGGGAGGTGTTCTTTCGCTCTCGGCTTAAATTTCAGGCTATCGTTTGCCTTAGATTTGGTCTGCAATCTTTTTAGATTGGATGTGGCTGGCATGGACTCGAAGGGCCTGCACAATCTTTTCACTGGCACGATCTCGTGAGGTGGTGGCCGAACAACAGCCGATCGAACTTTTCGTTCCTTTTTCGGAGGTGGTGGCAGTGGGCTGATAGGCCTGATTGGCTTGAAGGGAGCCAATAATTCTGGTGGAGCTGGAGATAGGCCAGCATCCACAGAATCCAAGGATTCCGAGTTAAAAATCTCCAATAACTCATCCATGGTAGAAGAAAAGTACAAAAAATAAAAAAAAATGAAAAAATAAAAAAAATGTAAACGAACTCAAAAAAAAAACCACTGTGCGCACTTGTCAACTTTCAAACTTGAAGTGACTTTTGGCGGATTTTGGAATCGTTTATATTTGAATATAACGGGTATTTTAGAATTTGGTACCGCCAGAGAGTAGAAGATTTTGGTGGGGATATTTGATTGTCAGGAGTTTTTTATGAGCGGGAGAGGGCAGATTTTAGAAATTGGGCGAGTGAGAATATTTTTTGCAGTTTTGATGGTTGCTGCTCTGACCAAATTATTGTGGCCAGTATGAATTTCAATAATTCGTCCTAATGGCCATTTTTCAAGTGGGATTTTGGTCTTCTTTTATTAAAACGAGAGTTCCGATTTTTAAGTTTTCCTTTTCTGTTTGCCATTTCTGTCGTTGGTGTAATGTTTGCAAGCAGTCTGGTGGCCATTGTTTCCAAAAGTTATGAGAGAGGGATTGGATATACTGCCATCTCTTGAGAGGATGTTGTTGAGGGTTAAGTGGAGAAGGTTCTACTATGGTGAGATTATGACGACCAGTGAGGAAATGTCTGGGAGTGAGGATATTATTATCGGTGGGATCATTGGATAAAGGAGAAAGGGGTCTTGCGTTTAAACATGCCTCTATTTGAACTAAAATTGTATATAGTTCCTCGTATGTTAGTTTTGCATCCTTGATTGTTTTATAGAGATGGCGTTTGGTAGATTTTACACCAGATTCCTATAAGCCTCCAAAGTGAGGTGCTGCAGGAGGGTTGAAGTGCCAAGTTATGCCTTGGTTGGCAAACTCGCTGGCTAATTTGCTTTCAATTGTTCTGATAGATTTCTCTAAGTCTGATTGTAGAATTCGATTTGCTCCTACGAGATTCGTTCCTTGGTCTGAGTAGATGTGTGAGCAAAGGCCTCTCTGTGCAACAAATCGCTTAAGAGCGGCTAGAAAGGCTGGTGTAGATAAGTCAGAGACAAGCTCTATGTGTATGGCCTTAGTGGCCAGGCAAACGAATAGACATATATATGCTTTAGTAGTTTTCGCTCCTCTTAGTGTAGACGTCTTCATATCAAGCGGGCCTGCATAATCTACCCCAGTATGTTGAAAAGGCAAAGATGTGTTGACTCTAGGAGCGGGTAGAGAACTCATTAATTGAGTACTAGGTCGTGCATTGAATCCGAAAACAGTCGACACATTTGTGGATCTGATATCTAATTGTATTGCGGGCGTTTAGTAACCAATAGTGATTTCTTATAGTACTTAATATTAGTTGGGTGCCTCCGTGTAGAGTATAATGATGTATATGGTCTATAAAAATATTGGTTATGTGATGATTATTGGGAAGAATTATAGGGTGCTGGTGGTCGTAATTCAACTGAGAATTTGTGAGACGACCTGCAACTCGTAACATATTTTCAGCGTCAAGTTTGGGATTGAGGGAGAGAATTCGACTCTTTTTAGGAAGGGGCAAATTCTTCTGTAAGCGAGTGATTTCGTTGGAAAAGGTGATATTTTGGAGAAGTCTAATTAAGCATTTTTCTGCCTTTTTTAGTTCCGAGACTGTTAAATATTGAGTAGTGGACTGTATTTTGCGCATGCTGTTTATAAATCTGAGACAGTATGCTGTGATTCTTACGGTTTTTTGAAATGATGAATATTTGTGTAATAAGATTATTTGTTCATCGATGATTGTAGTGAACACCTTTGGTTTTTTGGACTCTAGTTGAGTATGTTTATCTTGTGATTGTTGAGGCCATAGATCCTCATTTTGATGTAACCAGTCTGGACCATTCCACCACATTGAAGTAGTGACCAAGCTGTCTGGCAAAATTCCCCTTGATGCTATATCCGCTGGATTGCTCTTGGAGGGAACGTGCTTCCAAGAGACTTGTGGCATATTTTCGTTTATTTCGGTTACACGATTGGCGACGAAAGTTTTCCAGGTTGAGGGATG
>OZ005744.1:57307398-57361100 GCA_963930735.1 Dioctria linearis
ATGCTTCATTGCGGCGAGCAAACAATTAAGGTTTAACGTAAACAAACTAAAAAAAAAAAAAAAAAAAAAAAAAAAAAAAAAAAAAAAAAAAAAAAAAAAAATTTATGTAAACACAAATTTTTTTTTTTCCCTAAGGGGGAAAGGTGTGATATACATTTAATACCATAAATACAAACAACACTAAAAAGCTGTAAACACAAATTTCACAACAAATGTAAAACGCTAAAATTAATCAGCACAAATTTATTACAACACCATTCATAATCGAAAATAATTGATGATAATAATGACATACATTTATTTGCAACAAGCAAGCGATTGCACCACTGACCCAAACGATTCATCGTCAAGGGGTTTCACGCGTAAATGCATGTCATCATAATTTTATGCACATTGCTTACTCGCCCAGCGTCAGCATTTAGAATAGTAAGAATAGGGTACCATAGGTTACTAATTATGTATATATAGGCTAAGAACGATCAATAAATAAATTCATTCAGTTCTCTTGATTTATCGAGAAAGTTACAAACCGTCGTGTATTATTCCACATAGGAGTACTAAGCTGTACAGCTGCTCCTACTATTCATACCCCCATTTTATCTCGGAGTCTGCGCTGTTAATAGCCGCTCCAGTGGAGTCAAAGTCACACGACTGCTCCCAGGTTTTTCTTTAAAAATTATAAAAGATACTACAATGAAGCCGAAATACGGTAAAGATGTAATTCTGAACTATATGGATACTGATTCGTTCATCTATACAATTGATACCGATGACTTTTACACCGACATTTTAATTGATGTAGACAATCATTTCGACACTTCTGATTATGCAGTGAATAATCCCTATAAAATACCTTTAAAAAATAAAAAAATTGTTGGTTATATGAAAGACGAAGCGAGCGGTAAAATCGTTAAAGAGTTCATAGGACTTAGAGCCAAGATGTATTCGATAGATATTGATTGCATGGGGTTAATAAAAAAGGCTAAAGGAGTTAAAAAAACCGCCTTAAGTGATATTGACCTTAATGATTATAGAGAATGTTTACATAGGAAAAAGATATTGTATGGTAAAATGAGTATTTTTAAGTCAATGTTGCACAATTTGTACACTCAATCAATTAATAAAATAGCCTTAAGCTATTTAGATGATAAGCGATATATAAGAGAAGATGGCATATCCACATACGCTTGGGGACATTATAAATTAAGTTTAATGGATGTAGAAGAGGAAAGTTAATAAAATAGCATTAAATTTCACTGAAAAGTTGTCTATTTATTTATATTGATAAAGCATAGAAATATTTCTTACATTTGATCATAATTGCTGTCTAAAAATTTTTTCAAAAGATTTACATTTCTTTGAGAACATTCTCCTTTATGAACCAAGCAATTGAGAGTGTTGTTTGACAAATAATTTAAATACGATAAACTGGGACATTGAAATTCTTCTTCCAAATTATAAACAGTTATACTATTAGAAAATGTTTCTTTCAGCCAACGAACTTTTTGACATCCTTTTACATATATAGTCTTGCCTTTCAGTAATGGAGCTATCAAGTCGTGCAGTTGATAATATGGAACATAGCCATCGTCCCAATTAAAGCCGTGATAGTTATGGTACAACCAAGTTGCTGCTCTCCTTTTTGCTCTCGTCAAATCCTTGAATCGAAAGGGCGGTTGAAATATGTAGTGCTGCATTTGATACTCGTTTGACAAAATTGCGAATTCTTTTACAATGAATTTATTGCTGTTATCTTGAAAACCCTGAATGTCAACAATTGCAGCCATCTTCGTTTAAATAACTTTTCGGACTTCACTGGTTAACGGATTGTATTCAACTATTCGATCGTGAATAAGTAGACAATAAGCTGAGGTGTTCGCTGGGACATTAGTTGAAGTCTTAAATTCTAGTCTTATGTCTACCGGTCCTGTTTTAATGGCTTCATTTTGATGAGAACAATCGATAACAACTATAGGAGCAATGTCATGAAAATCTTTCGGCGAGAGTAGTGGTTGTGGTTGTCGGTCATAATAGGATTGTTGAAACTTCATATACATGTATGTCATAAAGCAAGGCATACCGATCACGGTCAAATTTCAAGTTTAAGTCATCATATGGATAGAATTCTGAATTCAAATGTATTTTAATGTCTGTAAGATTACAGTGGTCAAATTTGCTTGAATCTTTTTTTCTATCATCTTTTCTAGCAGTTTGTAGAGCGAAAATGACATATCTTGGCTTCTCCATCTGTGTCGATATTTTAACTGCCCATATATGATCAGATGCAATGGGGAGAACTGGATATTCATATATATCCCAACTTCGGAATGGAACTTGAATTGATCTCCCACCTTCAAGAGTTCTTAACAATGCTAGTTTTTCAACATCTGCCACATTAATATGAGGCATCTTCCATTGCAGTTTAAAAATATTAATCACCACTTCGTCGCTGGGAGCAATAAAAGCATTGTTATCCGTTCTACTTCGGATCAATATCAGTTCGTGTTTAGCGTTTACTATGATTTTTTTATAGTCCTCAGCAAATCCTAACAACATTTTAAGTGGCACGCAGAAATTAAAGAACAGTTTGTCTGGTATTATGGATTCTGTTGTAGACCAGCCTGAGTTGATCAGCATCTTGCTCTCATTTTCATTTAGTGAAATATAATTTTTCAATGTGCTAGCTATTCCAAGACTCCTAGTTCGATCAATTTCCACACCATTCAATTCATAACGAATTTCATCAAAGAGAAAACCGAAAGCGTTGTTTGATAAACTTGCGTCTGCTGACTTTGTCCCATCTTTGTTCTTAGTTAGAGAAGCTTCAATATATATTAAGCTTTCGCTGGGTAGAACATATAAATCCTGATGTTGTACTGTAATTCGAACTTCATCACTGTTTTTATAAGTATTTAAGAATGGTGAGTAGCTATGATATTCTACTTTCACTACACTGTTATTATAAGATACACCTCTATTAATATTCAAAATGTCACTCATTTTTCAATTTAAATCCAAGAGTCTTTAAAAATTCTTTATTAATTGATGTTAACTTTGATCTTCGCTCTTGTGAAGACGTTGATCGACTAGTCATTTGAAAACTATCGGGCTTATATTTATCAGTAGCTTCTTTATTAAATATCAGCATGTTGAGGTTGCAAATGCAATCTAACAGTAATTGTCTCTCCTCTAAAATTTATTAAATCACCGTCTTGGTCAACTAATTTTAGCACAAGTGAACTTATCCTTCTGACATTCACGGGTAAATAAATAACATTTCTAGGCACTTCAACTATTTTATATCCTGGTCCCACTTTAGGAGAAAATTCATGAAGGGTGTGAACCTGCGTGTTATTTATAAATGATCCTGATACAATGTTGCATTCAACTCGTATTACATTAATTTTTATTATATTTACGGGCAAGTCAGATACATGTAAGATGTTGGGATCCAGTTCACGCTTACTAAATCCCAATAAAGAACCAATAGAGTTTGCTCGATTAAAAAATATTCGCTGTGTACTCTTAATTTCACTTTTCAAAGTATTATTGTTAGCAGTAATTATAACTACAGGTTTAGTTTTGGTTTTATCTAGCTGTCTTTTCACAAGTGTTGCAATATCATCAATTTCATAAGATCCTTCTGGAATTTGTATGAGTTCATCTTTTACATGAAACAAATTATTCCTTTCATCCACATTAGGTATTGAATTATATGTTTGGAAATCAATGAGTCCACAGACGTAGTTTGTATTAAGATCCAAAGGAGGAAAATATTCAGCTATGAGTATAGATGAATTTCCAGTCAGTGTCAGTGTTAATGACATGGTAACTCTGAATAAAATGTGATTCTAATTAATGAAATGCTTTATTTATACTCAGGACTCATGTAGAATACATAAAAAGAGTAAATAAATTATTTTGACTTTGAACGATTATATAAGAACTTTAAACACAAATGTCCACAATTTATAGAGTTATAATTTTGATAAGCTTCATAGTTGTACACTATCTTATTTCCTAAATACTTTAAAAGTTTTTTGGTGGTTGTAAATTTCCAAAGCTGTCAAAGTACTCAATTCTTGAACCATCTTTATAATACGCTACCCAATGACTTCCAGGACCTGATGAACAGTCCAAATTGATGATTCCACATTCGAACCTTTTTGGTTTCTTTGGGAGATTATCTCGCATAAAGACACCTCTAAAATACGGAATGTGATTTGCATAGTTGTGTAAATCGAGTTCGTTTAATGGGCGGTTGGGTAGCGTTTTCAGTAGTTTTTTTGGGGTGGATTTAAGAAGAGTCCAAGACCTTTTCTGTAAGGCTTTAAAAACAAACCACTACCCTTCTTTCCTAAAGCAATAGCTTCCATCGTTTCATTATGTCGAGTGGCTTCCTTCAGCTTCTCTTTAGCATTTTTAGCATCAGTAACTGCCTTTGCGACACCAGATGCACCACCTACTAAAGCTCCTAGTGCAGAAAGTCCAGCAAAAATAGGGATGAGTGGTAAAATTCCTCCAACTTTTGGTAAAGGAATTACCCGCGGTGTTCTTACATACTTCTTTTTTCTTTTAAATACATCTTTTGTGGCAGCAAGCGCAAGTGTTATAGCTTCGTGCAAAGAATTTGGTTTTTTCACCTTTAAAATATCTCTTGCTTCACGAAGTCCTTTGTGAAGTGTCAATTTTGTCTTATTATTCTTCCTGGAAGTTTTATTTCTTTTTAACCCCATTCCGAATTTAACTTTTGTCTTCATTGCGTTTGTTACAAGCCAGGAATTTAATCGTTCACCAAGTGATGCGTCTCTAGATTTTACTCGCTCCCACGCCTTTCCTGCTAATATGTAGTCAGCAATATGACGATCTTTAATATCTTTGTACTTGGAATAGGCTATATCGTGCTCTTTACAGGCAGCGTCAAGAGGATTGACACCAGGATCACCTCTAGTTATCCTTTCTTGTAATTTAGTGCCAGGTCGCAGTATTGATAACCAGGCAAATGCAACTCAAAAGGTAATCTGCTGATCGCTTCGTTTACTAAACCTTTCCCGATATGTCTTTTAACTCTTCGATTACTTTTGTAAACTATCATTTATGTCTTTACTTCAGCACGACCATAACTAAACTGATATAAAAATGGGTTCATTCAAGTACATATATTAGTTCTCAGAATGAAATTCGTTAAGCAAGAAGTGTCATTACCAATAAGGAATATTGATATAAATCATTCAAATTTAAAGAAAAAGCATGGGTTATTATTACCCAATAATATAAGAGCTATCATCGTAGGACCCTCTAGTTGTGGTAAAACTAATCTTATGATTGGTCTTATAGAACACCCTAATGGGCTCGAATTTGAAAATATTTATATCTATTCAAAATCTCTATATCAAGAAAAATATGAATACTTGAAACGAGTAATAAGCCCGATTTCCGGATTAGGCTTTTATACATTTTCCGAAAATTGTCAAGTCATTTCACCAGAAGAAGCAAAACCAAATTCTATTATAATTTTTGATGACGTTGCTTGCGGTAAACAAAACAATATGCGAGCATATTTTTGTATGGGACGTCATAATGATATCGATAGTTTTTATCTTTGTCAAACATATACGCATATTCCCAAGCATTTAATTCGAGACAATGCTAATTTGATTATTTTACTCAAGCAAGATGATTTGAACCTTAAGCATATTTACAGCGATCATGTGAATACAGATATGTCCTTTGATACTTTCAAGAATGCATGTGCAGAGTGTTGGAATGATAATTATGGCTTTCTGACCATAGTTAAGGATAGTCCGCTAACCAAAGGGCGTTATCGCAAAGGATTTGATAACTTTATTGTTCTATAAATGTAATATGTCATATGAATCAGTTATAGAGCTGTTAAAGTCAGTTAAGAACTGTTAATCGACCAGTTGAAAGCAGTTATGGTAAAAGCCGTTAAGAGCTGTTAAAAGCAGTTGGTTAACCAGTTGACAGACCAGTTAAATCCAGTTAGTAAACCTGTTAAGACAGCTAAAAGCAGAACATTTTTTCAACTAAAATGAAATACAAAGAAAAGTCAAGAGCCAGAAAGGAACAAATAATAAAAGACATTATAAAAACTAGAAATGTTATAAGAAAGAAATTTCAAGCTATAAAAAGTGGGAAAATTGAAACAGAATTTCAACTTGAGAAAACATTTAAACCTATAACAAAACCACTTGAAGAGTTCATAACAAAAGTAAAACATGAGCCAAAAATTGAAATTAAACCGCACAAAGAAGAAGAAGAAGAAGAAGGTGATGATGATGAACTAACTCCTCAAATAAAATATCCAAAAATGGAGTTGACAAGTACACCAGTAAAACAAAGATATTCTTCTTTAGAAGAGGAATTTGTAACACCAACTCGTTCAAAAACTGCAACAAGTAGGGATTCTACTTTAAATTTATCTGGCGGGTTAATTGATGGATACTTACAAGCATATGCTAATAAAAGCCCAAAAATCGACTTTACCTATGGTGTATATTTAGATAATAACAATAAATTGAAAATTGGGAATTCTACAATTGTTATTGATGAAGATACCTTTATTATTAATAGTAAATTTTACCCAATAACATCAGGTCTATGCGAATTATTATTCATGAAGGATCCTGCAAAAGGTTCATATACAGAACGAGATTTAATCAATTATCAAACTATTCTCAAAGATTCCAATGCTTATAAACGTGGTCATAGTGATGATGGGCAAATAAAGGGTAGTAAAGGCTCTAAATACAAAGCAAGCTAGTGCATCCTACAGGAAAAGGTTTAATGCTTTTACCAAAGGAAAATATTGATTATGTCTATTGGGATAATCCTAATGAACTTGTAGATCGGTTGCGCCTCCTTATAGCTTCAAAACAGGCTGGTAATAATAGCCACCATAATGAAATCATGTCAATTATTGAAGAATTAAGAGAAGCAAACATTATAGTATAAAATAGCACACTCTTTACTTAATAGCGTTAATAAAATAATGAGTGTTGACAAGTTCGGAAGGTTTTCTAAGGAAGTGAAATTAGGAGCGCCTGGCGAAAGAGGACCAAGAGGTTTTCCTGGTGAACGTGGGCCTCAAGGTGTACGTGGCGAACACGGTCCACCGGGTATCGGATTCGAGCTAACAGAAACTGGAGACTATAACGTTAACAACAAAAGGATGCAAAATCTCGGGCTTCCAATAGAAGAAAGGGATGGAGTTAATAAAAAATACGTTAAAGACTTGGTGGAATTGAGCAAAATAAAGTTTGATGCAGATCTGAATGTAATGAGTGATAGAATATTGACCGAAGTAAAGAGTATATATGATGTAATTAAAGTTAACACTGAAAAAGAATGCGCGCAGTTTATAAATGAAGCAATTAAAGAACTAAGCGTTAAAATGAAATCAGAAGCTGAATCGCAAACAAGTAACTCAGTAAATAATTTACGCGATAAAGTAAAAACTTATATTGATACTGAATTGGATAAAATTTGGGGAGCTTTAAGCAAATTAATAGATGTGGAAGCGATAACAGTTAAAAAAGGAGGCGGTTACGCACAACTAAATCTATGATGAGTAAAAGACAAATTGTTGAAGAATTACATAAACCAGCCCGGAAAAATTTCAAAAAGCGTCGTGTCGTCATCAAAGGCTTAGATGACCTTTGGCAAGCAGATTTGGTTGAAATGGGGGTATATGCTAATAAAAACAAAGGCTACCGTTTTCTTCTAACAGTAATTGATACGTTTTCTAAATATGCCTGGGCTATTCCAGTGAAAAACAAAACCGCCATTGAAATATCTAAAGCAGTGAAAACTATTTTTGATGATGATGGTAGAATACCTAAAAACATACAGACTGACAACGGAAAGGAGTTTTTTAATAGCAATTTCCAAAACTTAACGAAAAAATACAAAATTAATCACTACTCAACATATAGCCCCCTCCAGGCATCAATAGTTGAACGATTTAATAGAACATTAAAAAATATGATGTGGAAAGAATTTAGCATGAGAGGAACATATCGATGGGTTGACATAGTAAAAGATCTTCTATTGAATTATAATAGCAAGAAACACCGAACAATAAAAATGAAACCAATCGACGTCAGTAATTCAAATGAGAAACAATTACTTTCAACAGCATATAATCATATAAAAGTCGTTCATCCACCTAAATATAAAGTTGGAGATTTTGTTCGAATTAGCAAATACAAGCATGTGTTTGAAAAGGGTTATACACCAAATTGGACAGCAGAAATCTTTAAAATTAGAGAAATTCGCCTCACAAACCCCGTCACATATCTATTGGAAGATTATAAAGGGCAACCAATCAAGGGAGGATTCTATGAACTGGAACTTCAAAAGTCTAAAAACCCTCGACTTTATCTGGTCGAAAAGGTTTTGAAGCGAAAGGGTGATAATGTTTATGTTAAGTGGCTGGGATTTCCATCAAAAGACAATTCTTGGATTAATAAAAAAGATGTATTATAATTTAAAAGTAAATCCCATAAACAGTTTTTAACAAAAATATTTTTTAGTTTATTACTTAATACAAAATATATATATATAATATTGGAGCTAAAATTTCAGCAGTTTCTTCAATGCGACGTAGAAACCGAAATCTATCAACAGCATAAATTTCCCATGACCCCCTTTCGGCCCCACATTGAAGCGGTATATATTTGAGGGTTTGAGTCACATCTAACTACTTTGCGCTCCTTTTTTCCTTTCTGTTGCAACAAAAACAGAACATCTCTATAACCCAAACTTTCACAAATTTTTTGTAGATTTTCATATGCCTTCGAGCCACTTTTAGTAATCCTAAGGAATAGCTATCCATGTTTCTGATAATGGAAATAGTTATTTTTATTCTGTAAAGATAACAGTGAAATTTGTCAAAATTATGAAATTGTTTTATAAATCAAATGTTACCTCTTTAACCTCTCGAAGATACGATGAAAGCCATCCTCTTCTCTCATATTCAGCAATCAGATCATTAAAGTTCGTTGAGTCAATTAAATAAATTATATTATCTAAAATTACTTTTTTGTTGTGTTCTTCCATAACCCAATTTTATTTGGAAATATTCCTTAGATATGTTTGCTTCATGCGTCTTAAATCGACAAGTTCAATATCACTCTTGTAGTCGGCATCATACTGCTTTATAATCTCCACTTCACCACTACTTAAAACTCTTTCAGTTTCAAATTCGTGGTACTCATAACAAGAAATCTTCAATGTTCGTAGCAAGTAGTTACTGTCATATGTACAGCGAATTGTTATAGATTTATCATCATCAAATTCGAGTTTGAAATGTCTATAAAAAATGTCTTTACTCTCAATTACCCCGGCAATTTCTAATTCTTTCTTAATTAAATCTTGCCTAAAACCTTCTATAGCTTCTTCAACGCTTACAAATTTCCTTTTAGAAGGTACTGCAGTTGTTTCAATAAATGAAATGGTAGAACCCTCACTTTCCGGATTTGAAATCAAAGTCACCGTTTCTATGTCTTTCTTTCTATTATTATTATTATTATTATCGCTATAGGTTAATAAGCGAAAGGACAATCCAATTTGTACTGTTTGATTATCAGGAAGATTTAATGCGAAATCTAAGTTACTAATGTTTTCCCTTGTAAGATTAACAGATAGCGGTATTGGTTGGCTATGACAGAGCGATGTAATCAATAAAATCCCAAAAAATTTAATAACACACATTTTGATATATGATTCTGCTGCAAAGTTTTTAGGTTTTAATGGTCAGAGTCTTCTTAGACAAATAATAAATTTTTTCGGATCTGACTCTCTTTATATAGTTCTTCCTCCCGATATTACCGTGAAATTTCATCACCACCTACCAACTAAAGTCTTAAAACCTTGGCCGAATTTAATCCTTTATGTAACCTTCTTGTTAAAGCAATTTTCGAACTTCTTCACCTTCTCTGTCAAGTTTTGTATGATACTCCACCCATCTCGTTTCTTTTAATCTTTCTATTTCTTCTTCATGACGCTCTTTTACCCTTTCTATTTCTTCTTCTTTCCAACCTGTTTCTTTTAACTTCTCTATTTCTTTTTTATGGCGTTCTTGTAACTTTTTTATTTCTTCTTTCAAACTAAGATTTTGGTTATCACTACGATGTGAATGATTTTCATTATCATTTTGTGTGAACTTCTCCCAATATTTCCAATCATCTTCATCGCCGAAAGGGCAATTTAAGGGAAAACGATTCATATTTCTATGACTCCTTGCGCCGCCATATGTTTCTCCAACAACAGTAACATCTCCTCCGCTTGATTGAAACTTTACATGTTGAAGTGGTTTAAAATAAAAATTAGTATTTAATGTTGTAGGAAATGATTCGCCTTTTCGTTGTGAAAAAATCAAACAAGTGCTTCCGTCATCAGGTGTTACATAAAAATTAAGTATTTCTCCAATTACGATGGTATTCACTATTTTAAAAGCTGACCACCCGCCTTCACAAATGCAAAATTTATACTTATCTCTTATGATCTCAGACCAAAACATAGCTTTTTTTCTGATTAGGAATATTCGTTGTGTGTTGATTGCTTCTTACTGATTGAATAAATACCTTCGCTACACAACGCTCTATTTATACATTAATTGTGATTGCAATAAACCAATTTCACTTGCTACGACAAGATTAAACGTGAAAGTACCCTACATGTCGTTTTGAACATCAGGATGTCCATTTAATGGAAACGAATGGAACGAAAAAGCACGAATTAATCAAGTATAAAATTAGTATTGGGATATTTAACGAGCAGTCATATGAAATCGAATTTAAAAAAGAATATATATATATGATAGTTTAATATTTTATATTTTTATTCAATAAAAAAATTTATTATACATAAATTGTGTATACATATAGTTTATCGCACTTCACTAACTCTTAAAAGTGTAAATATCCTTTGTCTTGTGTTACTGATTTTTCAAAGATGATGTTAAAATATTCTCCGTTAGCTCCTCTGCTAGCAATACAAAATCCTCCTTCATTGATTCTCTGAAGTGTTTTATCCGTTATTTTAATAAATCTTTCAGGAAGATATAGTTGATGATGTTCTAACTGCAATAGAAGTCTCTCCCCAAAACGCGTTTTCACTTTCTTAGCACTTAAGATGTTATATGGATTGTTCTCCTCCATTTCTTTTAAAGCTAAAATGGGTTTAAAAGTTAAGGACTGCAATTCCTCCAGAGCTTGGAAATCTGCATCCAAGTTGTCTGTTGTATGCTCATTAAAATGTACTCGCTGCATATTAAATGTCATTCTTTTTTCGGTTTTAGCACTTTAAAAATCTACAAGACTTCACGAACTTAACACTGCGAATGTTCACACCTTACTGAAATGGAAACAACTCATGTTCTTAAAAGGTCGTTCAACGTTTAATTTAAGTACTTAATCAAAAAGCAAAACGGACACAATAACCGCAAATTTCCTTTTCCTAAATCAACTCAGTGAACACTTGCTTCACTTTTATAGCGAAAATTACCAAAATTTATCTAATTTTTCCATAGTAGCAAATATTTAGGAAACCGCAATATCCTTTCTCAAAACTTTGCAATTTCATTAGCCAACATAGTAAAATGTCCCTCCATTTCATAGGCAACTTTATCGCTTTCAATTTAAATTCTCATAACACATAAAATTTTAGAAACCGCAATATCCTTTCTCAAAACTTTGCAATTTCATTAGCCAACATAATTCATCATAATTCAAGTCAATCACCCGCCATCCATGACCTACTCTACGTTCCCAGCTACATTTTACCCAAAACAAACTTTTATCACCATGCGACCTTCACCTTCACGACAAATTCTTACTTCTTTATTCTACCAACAAACTTATCATCGACACACGCATACTCGCGATCATTCACTCCAAATACTACATCGCCGCACGTCTTATCAAAAGCTCTTTACGATCTTGGGTGCTTTTGCCTCAATTAGATTAGAATCCCTTTTCACATTTTTTGGGTGCACAATTCTAATCCACGTTTTTTTATATGAACTTTTTTTGGGTGCTTTTGCCTCGAAACCATCGTGGATTAGAATCCCTCTTCACATTTTTTGGGTGCACAATTCTAATCCACGTTTTTTTTATATCAACTTTTTTTGGGTGCTTTTGCCTCGAAACCATCGTGGATTAGAATCCCCATATCTACACTACTTTCCTATAAGCCAGTGCTGCCAGTATTTTACCGCTTCTTTTATTGCTAAACACTCCAGATATACGGCTTTTTTTATTTTTTGGGAGTCATTTAATTTTTTGGAAAAATATGCGCAAGGTTTTTCGTCTCCATTGAGTTGTGGTTGTTTTAAGATGGCGCCTATGCCCTGTATACTAGCGTCAGTATAAATGTGAATCGGCAGATCGGGATCATAAATTGCTAAAATAGGCTGCGAGCAAAGTAGTTTTTTTACTGTCTCAAAAGATTCTTGACATTTTTCTGACCAAACAAATGTTTGTCCCTTTCTCAACAAATTATGTAGTGGGTCCAGTATGATAGATATATTTGGTACATATTTTCCGTAAAAGTTTATTTTACCCAGAAATTGGCGAACATTTTTTTGTGTTTTTGGAATAGGAAAATCTTTTATTGCAATTAAACTATCTTTCAGTGGAGTAATTGTATTGTTTTTGATAATGTGACCCAAATATTTGACAGAATCCTGTGCGAAATTACATTTTGAAAATTTCAACCTTAAGCCTTCCTTTAAGATTGCTTCCAATAATAAGGATAGGTGTTTAATATGATCTGTGAATGTTTCAGAGAATACTAAAATGTCATCTATGTAGTTCACTGTGAAATCAGAAAGTTTATGTTTCCTTATAATACTGCTTAATATTCTCTGAAATATTGCAGGCGATGTTTTTAAGCCGAATGGCAAACAAGTCCATTGAAAGTGACCGTCCTGAGTAACAAATGCTGTCTGTTGTTTGTCTTCAATTTTCAGAGGGATTGACCAGAAAGCCGAGTTTATATCTAGTGTTGAAAAGAACTTACATTTTCTTGTCTTGACCATTAAATCCTCAATTAGTGGAAAGGGTTGTGATTGCGGAACTACAATCTTATTTAGATCGCGGAAATCTATACACAATCTCGACCTTCTGCCATCTTCTTTCTTATATGCTAATGTTACCGGAGCGGCAAAAGAACTATATGACTCTTCAATCAATTTTTTTTCTAATAACTTTGATACTTGTTCTTCTATCTCTTTCATATCCTCAATAGTGCACCTATACGGTCTTTTGCTACAATATTTATCTATCAGTAAATCAATATGCGCTTCATAGTCCTTTACAGTGCCTATGTCATATTTGTCTTTAGCAAAGAGTGAATGGTATTTGCAAATCAATTTGTCTATTTGTGCCTGTTTTTGTAGATCTAGATGATTTACTGATATATTAAAGTTTTCCACCTCTATGTTTTCATTATAATTTATTTTATTAGTCTCATTCACAGCTTTTTCAACTATATCTACATCATCCTTATCATTTACTTTGTATTTTTCCTCTACATCACTACCTGAAAAGCCAGGAACTTTTATGTTGTTTTTAGGATTATTTTTTTCTATTTTATCATTTTTGATATTTTTGGAGTTGTGGATATTTTGTGTTATTTCTAATTTCTCATTTTGAATTAATTGAAACTTTTCTATGCAATCTAATCCCATTAAGAAATCGTAGTCAAAATTTTCTTCATCTATTAAAAAAACATTGATATTATCTTCAATCTCAAAAATTTTTATTTTTAAATTTACCATTCCTATGGATTTTTTACGCCATTAATCGTTTTTAAAGTTGCGTTAATTTTACTATTATTAAGTGTGTTTTTCTTCAAACATAATAATTTCGAATTTATTTACGACACATTTGAGCCAGAATCGTAAATTCCTGCAGTCTCAAATATATCATTGATCAGTAATTTAACTTTGATTAATGGCGGGATGATTAGTTTTTTGGATCAATTTCATTTAATTCTGTTTCGATTTCCGAATTGTTTACGCTTCTTATCTGATCGCTTTTTTGCCTATCACTGTTTTTGTTTTTGAACCAACATGAGGCTTCTGGATGATAACGATTTCCTTTGTTTTCCTTTTCACAAATTTTACACGGACTGATCATATTTCTAAAATTTTTATCTCTATTTTTAGTTTCAAAACTGCTAATCTTTTTTTCTACATTTTTTTTATTCACTAAATATTCTAACCCTCTAATGTTATTAAATAAGTCCTCGGTTTCTTTCAAGTTGTTCCTATCAATTTTGTCCGCTATAAAATTTGGTAGCCCTGTGGCAATCAAATCAATCAGTGTGGATTTATCCATTAATTTATTCATCTCCAACAATAACCTTTCTTTTTTTAAAGCATATTCAAGTAGTGAGCCCTGTCTATACTTGTATAAAATTGCATACCTGACCGGTGACCAACCTCTGTCTGAATAAGTTTCACAAAAGTTTTTTTTCCACATGGACCATTCAGAGTTTACTGAATGTTTTATAAGCATAGAACTGTACCAATCTAGACAAGAATCTTCCAAAAACAGCCTAAGACCTTCAATTTTCTTAATACCTTCATTTATTCCTAAACGCAGACATTCCGCTTCAAATGTGGTCATCCATTGGGTCACATTCGACGTTTTGATATTGAATTTCTCTATAACAAATTTTTCTGTCAAATTTTTCATGTTAATTGGTTTTGGTACTTCTTTCTTCATTTCAGCAAAGTTCTCCAGAATCCTTGTTAAAACCTCTTCAGACATTCCCGCAGAAATGATCTGTAGTTGTGCTTTTGGTGAAGTTTCTTCTAGCAGATATCCTTTAAATTGCATATTTCCATCTTGATCGATGTACACATCACTTATCTCCGGTGTTAATGAGATCCATACTTGTCTCTTTTCATGTCTCCTTTGTAGGGTAGCTTTGACTTTTTGAAAAGCTTGCGTTATTATAATGGTTTCGTGCAATCTAGCCGGTTGGAACTGTTCCGGGATTAAGTACGTATGGTTGTCGGTATCCGTAATTGAGGTTATGCAGATTATATTCGATTTTGGATCTTCACTTGATTTCACCATAAATTCAAATTTTAACTTTTCCATTTTTGTAAAAACAGCCATAGAAATGTTGTTTTATAATGTGATTTTATTACATTGAAACAACGAAATAAAAAACTTAATTGTGTTGCTCTGAAAAGAGAATATTTTAATTAAACACATTAACAAACATTATAAGATTAAGTTTAGTAATTAAAACTAATTATAAAGCTTACCTGAAAAGAGAAACAACATTTAAAGCTATTATTTCCCAAATTCGTTTACTTATTACATTAAGATATTTCTTCTACACTCGTTTTTGACTACATAACATTTAAAACCTATCTGTCATCTTTCCATAGCTTACTCATGAAACGACGTCAAAGAGAATGCGCGGCAAATTCAAATTAAATGAAGGGACATGGACTTTATTTACATGTCTTTAATCCTTTAAGGGGATGAAAGTAGAGGTCATTTGGGTCAAAAAAGTCTAGATACTTTTATATCGAACTCCGCTTGGTTTTCGAGTAAATCGATAATATCGATTTTCGAGATTTTGCATACCTTTTCAGAGTAATTTCGTTATAAGTTCTATTGTAAGTATTGGATTGTGACGTTCAAACCTTTATTTGAAAGAACACATATTGGCCTTTCTAAGAATGCATAATTAGTTATAATTGTGCCTTCAGTTATTTAAAAAAAAACAGTTTTCTCTAGAAGTTTTTATTTCACCAAAATTTTTGTCGCGCGTCAGTGTACATTTATTCGAAATATCACCATTGCACGAAGTTGGCAAAACTATGAAAAAATTTGCGCATTATGTCCCCTTTCCAAAATGATCTCTCTAAGTGCTATCAACAATAACAATCCAAAGTTATAAGCAAACATTTGGAAGATGTGCCCATCGAGTTAATCTTCAGTTTTTTCGTAGGATTCTATCCCCTCCTACAGTTTTTAACCTACGACAACCATTTATATGTCATTGTACGGGAATCTGAACTGGCTATTAGATAGTGTACTTTTCGATTTCGATTTCCGGTCTTGGGTGCTCCAGTCCAGGAATCACAAAATCCAGTATAGAGATTACAGTAACGCCACGATTTAAATCAACATTCTCTCTCACAACCACAGCCCTCGTATTAAAAAATCTCACAAGAAAATTGCCTACAAATAAAATCATTCCAACTAACTGGACGCATACCGAAAACCTGGTTTTGGCCGATCCAAAATTCCATAAGCCGGGAAGGATTGACATCATATTAGGAGCAGAAGTGTTCGGGAAGGTAATACTAGGCAATCTTCTGCGTGGAACTGAAGATGCTCCCGTTGCCCAACAAACAGAGCTGGGGTGGATATTATCTGGAGCTATTAGTAACAGCTACAACGAGAATAAACTTATTTGCATGGTATCAGATATAGATATAACCAGCGAGCTGCAGATATTTTGGGAATGCGAAGAACTGGCAGCCGAAACTATTACCACACCAGAAGACATTGCTTGTGAAAGTTACTAACAACAAACGCACAGACGGGACGAGAGTGGTCGATATATCGTTCGCCTTCCATTTAAACAAAATCCTAAAGAAGCCAATTTGAGCAGAACAAGAGAACTAGCGCTTGCCCGACTGTTCCAAATGGAGCGAAAATTTAACCAAGACAAAGTATTTGAAACCATGTATAAGGATTTTATGAAGGAATACCAACGCTTAGGTCATATGGTTCCAGCCGAAGATGATGGTGAGATAAAATACTACCTACCTCACCATGCGGTTTTCAAACAAGACAGTACAACAACCAAATTACGAGTAGTCTTGGACGCTTCGGCCAAAAGAAACAACACCAGATGTCTAAATGATATCTTGATGACCGGTCCTCAATTGCAAGGAAGCCTAATCTCCATTCTATTAAGATGGAGAAAACATAAAATAGTATTCACGGTGGAGATAGAAAAAATGTACCGCCAGGTAAAAGTGCATGTGAGAGATCAGCAGTATCAATGTATTCTGTGGCGAGAGTCTCCAAATCACCCTATCAAAGAATATAAGCTGACGACCGTTACTTACGGCACAACCTCAGCACCGTTTCTCGCAATACGCACTCTGCAGCAACTCGCGCAAGATGAAGAAAAACAATAGCCTATCGCATCCAGAATCATACTGAGCGATACTTATGTAGACGACGTAGTCTCAGGAGGCGCTTCCATGGATGAAGCAATAGAATCTTGTCAGCAGTTAATAAACATGCTAAAGGGCGGAGGTTTCAAGCTTCGCAAGTGGACAAGCAATAAATTCAAGGTTGTTAAGGATATACCCTATGAGTTTCGAGAACAACCTCGCCTTATAGATTTCCAGAAAGAACAGACTATTAAGGCACTTGGAGTGCACTGGAACCCTATAACCGACAATTTCAAAATACACGTTTCAATAAGCATGTACGACAACCCCACAACAAAGCGGAATGTAGCATCCGAGGCGGCGAAAATCTTTGATCCTGTTGGATTACTATCGCCGGTAGTAATGTCAATCAAAATTCTTCTACAGAATATTTGGCTAGAGAACTCGTCCTGGGATGAACCATTATCAAGTACATTATTAACTAGATGGTTACAAATAAAGTCTGAACTCCCAAAATTAGAAGAAATTGAGATTCCTCGATGGATTGGGTTCACAGGAAAAGACACTAGCTGCGAGCTTCACGGGTTTTCAGATGCGTCAGAAAAGGGCTACAATGCAGTAATATATCTGCGAATTACACGAAAATCGCATGTTCAGACAAACTTAATAACCGCCAAAACTAAGGTAGCCCCACTGAAAACAAAGCTGACAATTCCAAGATTAGAATTATGTGGAGCAACACTACTCGCTAGACTGATAAACGAGACTAGAAAAAGTCTAGAAATCGATGACTTAAGGTGCTATGACTGGACAGATTCAATGATAGTTCTGTCATGGATACAAGAAGATGCGCATAAGTGGCAAACATTTGTGGGGAATCGAGTTGCACAAATACATGGATTATCAGACAGAAATACATGGTTTTACGTGCGATCATCCGAGAACCCTGCCGACATCGCCTCTAGAGGAATATCGCCATCGTTGCTCAAAGATCATACTCTTTGGTGGCATGGACCTTCTTGGCTTAGCTCCAAGGAAATATCGTTTCCATCAAACCCAAAGGAGACAACTGACCTAGAGAAGAAAGTGTTGACGGCACATTCTTGTTATGATTCCAAAGCCGAACATGAGAAAGATGATCTTCAAGAACTAAACTTGTATCAAGAGTTGCTCGAAAGATTTTCAACATTAGGAAGATTACAAAGAGTAACAGCATACATTAAAAGGTTTGTGCAAAATATGAAGGTAAGCAAGGCGAACCGTACGTCTGGGTACTTGACAGTAAATGAAATCGAAGAAGCACTAGTACCACTAGTGAAGACTACCCAAAAGCAAGTCTTAAAAGATGAAATAGCCCAGTGTTCAATAGAACAACCACTAAATAAGAAGAGCAGATTACTTCCTCTATCACCGTTTATAGACTCTAAGGGGATATTACGAGTAGGCGGAAGATTACATCAAGCAGAACTATCATACGATCGCAAGCATCCTATTATACTGCCCTACAAAAGCCGGCTGACAACACTAGTGATGGACAAAATGCATAAACTTACCTTACATGGAGGAAACACCTTGACTTTGGAAGTCACAAGACAGCAATTCTGGATATTAAATGACCTGAAAGCAGTTAAAGGGTTCATACATCAATGTATAAGCTGTCATAGAAACAAAGTTCAAATGACCGAACAAATTATGGGAATGTTACCTAAGGCAAGAGTGATCTCTACTCGACCCTTCAGCCAGTCGGGGGTAGATTATGCTGGACCATTCGAACTTTTACTGGCCAGAGGAAGAGGAAACAAATCGCACAAGGGTTATGTGGCAATATTCGTCTGTTTAACGACAAAAGCGATTCACTGGGAGGTAGTAACCGAGCTCACATCTCAGGCATTAATAGCTGCCTTCAAGCGATTTGTCGCAAGAAGAGGACACATCGCTCATATTTACAGCGATAATGCAACTAATTTCGTTGGCGCTAATAACATACTTAGCAAATTACACACACAAAAGTCGTATAAAGATGACGTGCAGAATGCACTACAAGAAATCGGCACACAATGGCACTTCATTCCTCCAGCCTCCCCTCATTTTGGTGGCTTATGGGAAGCGGGTGTCAGAGCTCTGAAATATCATATGCGCCGTGTAGTCGGTGATAGAAGGATGACATATGAGGAAATGTGTACACTCATGACTCAAATTGAAGCATGCTTAAATTCGCGACCGCTGTGCCCAATATATGAAGATCCTGAATGCTTGGAAGTGCTGTACCTGAAGTGCCGTACCTGAAAAAAATCATCTTGAAAATAATCCAAATGCTCTTGATAAGTGGCAACGGGTAGGACGGATGCATCAGGATTTCTGGAGAAATTGGTCATCCGAATACCTCTCAAGGCTACAGCAACGTCCTAAATGGACTCAACGACAACCGAACCTACGAATTGCAAATCTGGTACTACAGCTTCCACCAACAAAATGGGCACTTGGCCGAGTGATAGAAACGCACCCTGGACTCGATGAGCTAACTAGAGTAGTAACACTCCAAACAAAGGGATCAAGGATCAAACGACCAGTCACTATAGTGTCGCTGCTTCCTATAATCGACAATCACATGAATGAATCGGTTGATCCAAAGAGACTCCTGCATCAAACAAATGAAGAAACTACTACGATAGAGACGGTTCCAAATCCTATCTCCGAGAGCAAAATAATTAATTCTCATTGCATTCAAAGCTCGAACAAAAGGCGGAGGTGCTCAAACTCACTACATGAAAATAGAAATGTTAAACGCACCCGACAGCCAAATACAATTCCACCTCATAACTCAAGCTCACTGAGTAAATCATGGCTAACCTTCATGATATTGGCATTGCTCACTATATTAGTTATAGGCCAGCAACGTGATAAACCATATAGTATAACCAGGTTTAAAGAACAAGAAGGAATATATTTTGAAGACGTATCAGAGATCCTTATATTCAAGCGAATGGAATCTTATCATTTACTATGACTTGTCATCATATTGGAAGGAGTTCACAGCGATAAGAAAATCAGTGCAAAGGCTTACAGAAATCTGCCAACAAAACACCCATCTAACAATACCAAAAGAACTATGTAACGCAACAATTTTACAGTTACAACATCAGTATGGTGAATCCTTTCAAATCAATAGTATATTACAACAACAAAATGAAAATGAAAGATTTAGAATCAAACGAGCTCCTCTTGAAATAGTGGACTCAATCGCAAACAGTTTATTTGGTATCCTTGATCAAGGGTTTGCAGAAAGATACGAAGAGCAAATTCAGAACATCAAGGAAAATGACGATCTATTGAAAGAACTGCTAATGAATCAAACATCCATTGCTGAACACACAATTAATGTCATAAAGAACAATAGTGAGACGTTAAATCATCAAATCACTATCTTGGAACATCATATAGAGACAATTGCAAATGGACTTAATAAAGCTGACGAAGTCTTAAAAACTACGCAAGCCTTTACGTCGGCAGTATTACTAGTAACCCTAAATCTGATAAAATTTCAACATATGCAAAGGAGCTTATTAGCTGTAGTAACCGACACAAAACACGGAAGGCTCAACACACTACTGCTCACACCCATTCAGCTTCGTGAACAACTAAGCATAATTAAAGAGCACTTACCAAAACATCTTAGAGTACCAGGAGATGAAACTTCGAAATCATTACTGCCAATATATAATTCAATGCATGTTAAGATGCACATCACGCAAAGGAATGTATTATTTGACGTTCGAATTCCATTGCTCAATGCAGAAATATATCGGCTATTCAAACTTACGCCTATACCTGTGAAACATGCAGATCAGTTCATCCGCATTCAACCCTCAACACAATACCTGGCTGTAAACATCCATAAGGACAGCTTTACACCATTAAAAGAAGGAAGATATCAAGGAATGCATACAATTATCAGAGGCCCAATTAGTTTGCAATCTGAAACAGCCAAATACAGTGCGCAATCGAATCAAAGCAGATGTGAGATAGAACTGCTTAACCACCAGGGAAAATTGTCATCCTTCTGTAAATTACGAAGTATACCATTGAAGAAAATGTGGTATAAGCTACACACACCAAGTACCTGGATCTATATAATGGATGCAGTAACTCATTTCGACATCATATGTGGAACAACGATCCACCCTATAATCCTTGAAGAAAGTGGGATTATACAAATACAGCCTAGCTGTATGATAAAGCATCAAACATTATTAATAAATGCAAACAATCAACAACCAGGAACCTTGAACTCCTTTTTTATACCGGAGCAAGAAATTATCTCTACTCACATTGGCGAATATTTGGCAAGTCAAAATACAACCAATACTTCCATTCCCTTGCTAATTAAAGAGATCAAGGCTGATGATATTGAAGAGCTCCATAAGGCAATTAAAACCCAACAACAGTATATCGCGGGAATTCCTCACCTTCAGCGTCACCACATACATCATTATGTTGGATTCTATTCATTGGCAGCTATCATAATCATCAGTGTGGCGTCCTATTTCTTGTGGAAAAAGCGACAAAACAACATGATGCCACAACTAAACCTACCTCAACTAACCCCAAGACGAGCAGGGTCCAGGTCACAAGAGCAACTCGGTATCATCTTGGAGGTACCCCGATTTGATAATGCGAGGCGGGAGAATGTAGAGATACAAAATCCATAGTTAGTCATAACTTATTAAAGAACAATATCAATAAGTCAACGACCGTAATTTCATTTTTTAATATGCAATTTCTACCTTCACTTAGCTATGCAATTCTTACATTCACCAAAGTTCTATGTCAGCAATTGTTCACAGACTACTCTCCCCCCCCCCCCCCCCCAAACAAAAATGTACAGACAGATCCTCGTAAAACCACAAGATTCATATTTCCAATATATTCTGTGGAGGGAAAGTCCATCTGAGCAGCTTAAGATGTATCGCCTAACAACGGTGATATATGGAACTTCTTCAGCGCCATTTCACGCTATCCGATGCCTTAACTACCTGGCAGATAACAATCCTGATGATTTCGAATTAGGAGGATATGTAATAAGAAATTGTTTTTATGTCGATGATTTGATTGCTGGTTCTGATACAAGGGAAAAAATGGTAAAAATCCAACACGAAGTTGAAACAATTCTTGCACAGGCCAAATTTTGTTTAAGAAAATGGTGATCGCATTTCAAGCATAAATCGAGAAACACCTCTTAGAATTAATGACCCAGATGTCATTAAAGCTCTTGGAATTATATGGGAACCCAAAACTGATTGCTTCCATTTCATATATTCACCGAAGGAGTTACCAGATCGCATCACCAAACGAACAGTGTTATCGGATGTGTCTCAACTTTTTGACCCGCTTGGGCTTATAAACCCAGTAACAGTACTCGCAAAGATCTTTTTTCAAGAATTCTGGCTACAGAAATTAGAATGGGACGAGAAATTGCCTGATGATCTACATATCAGAAAAGTGGAAACCTTATCGCAACCAACTGTACAATCTGCAGAAAATTTGCATTCCACGCTACATGCTCAGCAGCAACATACACGCTGCGGTGGAGCTACTTGGATATGCTGACGCATCTGAGCGAGCTTATCGGTGCTGCATCTATTCTCGTTGCATGGATCCAAGCGGAAAATTTGTTGTAAATTTAGTTTGTGCTAAGTCAAGGGTCGCGCCCGTCAATAGAGTATCGTTACCAAGATTGGAGTTGGCCGCAGCTCATCTTCTAGTGAATTTATTGGAACGTATCAAACTGACATTCGATGGGCGATTACATCATATATTTCTTTGGTGAGATTCGTCGATTGTCCTCCACTGGGTTCAACGACATGCATCAAATTGGCCAACATACGTCGAAAACAGAGTATCACAGATACAAGGGACGCTGATCAAACTTGAACCTTATAGCTGGAAGCACATCCGTAGTAGATTTAACCAAGCAAACATTATTTCAAGAGGCGCTTCGGTCGATGAGATAATCCAATCACCATGGTTCACTGGGCCGGATTATCTGTACTCACCTTATGATAAATGGCCAGTATCTTCGATTAGTTTCTCGTCTGATGAACTCATTCCCGAGAAAAGAAAAATCTAAACTGTACTCGTCGTCGACAAGAGCAAACAAGTTGATGCAATATCATTGTGTAAATACGTCAACAATTTTCAAGCCATTCGTCGTATATTCGCATATGTTGTTCGGTATCTTCAAAACTTAAAAGAAGTTGTTAGTTCCAAGCGTGAAGGACGCCCTCCAAATAAGTTGACAGGAAATTTAACTACTAAGGAACTTGAAGATGGTTTCATGTTTATTGTGTACATTGTACAAAGGTCCGCGTTTAAAGAAGACTTATCACTACTGGGAAAAGGTGGAGAAGTATGTCGTACCAGCAGCATAAGAAGCCTGAATCCGTTCATAGACAGGAATTCAATAAGGGAACTTCTCAGGGTCGGCGGGTGACTACAAAATGCCGATCTTCCTTTTGACGCAACACACCCAATTTCGCTTCCGAAAGACCACATCTTTGTAACAACATTCGTCAACCACCTACACGTAAAGCTGTTTCATGAAGGAACTCAAGCCTTAGTAGCCGAGATCAGAGATGGTTTTTGGATCGTGAACGCAAGAGATATAGCCCGGAAAGTTGTACATAAATGCATCCATTGTTTCAAGTATAAACCCAAGTTAGCACGCCAAATCATGGAAAATCTTCCCAAACATCGAAAACAACCAACGCGGCCATTCCTACATGCTGGAGTAGATTTTTGCGGTCCCATCATGACGACACACAAAGTCAGAGGCAAGTTACCGCTGAAGACTTACATCGCTGTCTTCGTTTGCTTCAGCACAAAGGCCTGTCATCTTGAAGTGGCCTCTGACTTGTCAAGTGAAATAATTATCGGAGCACTGAAGAGATTTATTTCGCGTAGAGGCACTTAGGCCCATCTGTACTGCGACAACGCGACAAATTTCGTTGGAGCCAAAAAGCAACTGGCTGAACTTCGCACACAATTCTATTCACAACAAATGCAATTACAAATAGGAGATTTCTGTTCTGAAAATGGGATCACCTTTCATCACATCCCACCATTAGTTCCACATTTTGGGGCTTATGGGAGTCTATAGTCAAACTCGCAACACATCATTTGCTTCGCACACTCAGTCAAGCACTTTTTACTTACGAAGAGCTCACCACAATCGTCGCCCAAATTGAAGCCATCGTGAATTCGAGACCGATAACCCCATTGTCAACAGATCCTAACGATGAGGAAGCATTGACGCCAGGACATTTTTTAATCGGCGAGCGCTTGAATGCTCACCCGATCCTGACGTATCTGAATACAAACTATCATCGCTTTCAAGGTGGCAACGCATATCTGCCCTCCGGAAACATTTCTGGAAGCGCTGGTCTCGTGAGTATGTTTTGAATTTGCAGAATCATTTCAGATGGCACGCGTACAGTCCTAATGTCAAGGTCGGAGCTTTAGTGTTGCTAGCTGAAGACAATTTGCCACCGCAAAAGTGGGTTACTGGTAGAATTACTGAGGTCATCACAGGAAATGACGGTAGGGTCAGAGTCGCAGTCATAAAAACCAAACAAGGTTTATTCAAGCGAGCCGTACACAAGCTGGCACCACTCCCTCTAGCTGATTGAAAACTTGGCAACAGCTTTCAAGGTCGGCGGTATGGAAAAGCCCTCAGTAAGTATTCGAGTTTAGCTAAAAGTCAAATAAAATTCATGAACTTTAGTTTTATTTTTCCTATTTAAATTAAATGGTAGGTTTGTAAATCATTTTCAAACATCGCGACTCTATGTAAATTACTTTTGCACAAAAAATCAGTAGCTCTCGCTCATTACAGTGTACTTTTTTGTTAATTCCATCTCTGCTAATTGTAGTTCAGTTGCACTCTAGACCTCGAGCAATCGTGTCGTATTTATTATATAGTGAAATTACATATTTCATGAATATACAATTTTGTTGAAAAAAATTGCGGTTTTTTATTTATGTAAGCCTTCAACTAATTTCATAGAAAAGGCTGCAGTCCATGTTCGAACAAGAATTATAACCACAAGAATCCTGTCCCTTTGTGTGTATGCCGATCTTGAGTCAATATTGAAGCCGATTCAGGGAAATGAACAAAATACACAGCGAATCAGGAACATGAAATTCACAGCATAGGATTATATCTCCAATGGAAACATGATGCTATGCACTCATATTACCGATCATATCCAGGCAAGAATTGCCAAGAATGGTTTGCATTAGAATTGGAAACTTGCGTCCGTAGCTGTATAGGAAAAGCTCAACATAAGGCCAATGCAGCCACTGACTAAAGAGGATCAGCCTTCACATACGGAAAATAGTTGCTGCCATTTATGCGAAATAACGTTTGCAGCCGATGTGGAACGAGTTCGGGACCATTGCCACTTAACAGGAAAATGTCGAGGACCAGCGCACAATGCATGTAACCTCATCTATCAGGATTGCTCCATAGTTCGAGTCATTTTTACAATTTATCTGGATATGATACCCACTTCATAATTAAGGATATAGCTACATTTTTCCCAGGAAAAGTTGATCTCTTACCAATTAACACGGAAAGATATATCTCGTTCACCAATCACATGGAAGGCAGCCACATAAAATTCGGATTCATCGATTCCTTCCGTTTTATGGCTGAATCTTTAGATAAGCTATCGTCATTGCTGCCAATGGATAATTTAAACACTACAAGATCAGAATGGCAGGGATTGGATGATGACACTATCAAACTTCTCACTCGCAAAGGTGTCTTCTCAATGATTTTATTGATGACTGGGCTAAACTGGATTTCCGGAACTTGCCAACACAGGAAGCGTTCTTCAATAAACTGACTGACAGTGTTATATCTCCTCAGGACTACAATCATGCTGAAAAGGTCTGGCAGACATTTGAAATACAAACACTTGGTGAATATTCAGATCTATATCTTAAGACTGATGTTCTCCTATTGGTCGATGTGTTCGAGAACTTTCGAGATGCATGCATGAAGACTTACAATTTAAATCCAGCACATTATTAGACCATGCCAGGCTTAACATGGGATGCTATATTAAAATACATCAAAGTGAAACTAGAGCTGATAACCGAATTAGATGTACTGCTATTCATAGAGAGAGGCAATCGAGGTGGTATAAGTCAATGTTCGAACAGATATAGTAAAGCAAATAATAAATATATGAATGATTTTAAGCCTGAGGAGAGAGAGAAATACCTGATGTATTATGATGTTAACAACCTTTATGGATGGGCCAAGTCACAGCATTTACCAAGCGGAGGATTCAAATGGGTTGATGCTACCAATATTGACGTTTTCAAAATTCCTGATGATTCACCAATCGGATACATATTCGAAGTCGACTTGGATTATCCTCAACATCTACATGATAAGCACAATGACTTACCCTTTTGATCTGACCATGCAGCACCACCTGGATCAACATTTGAAAAGCTTTTGACAGCATTACATCCTAAAACTAAATATGTTATAAACTACCGAAATTTGAAGCAATGCTTATCACATGGACTTATCCTGAAAAAAGTGCACCGGGTTCTTCAATTCGACCAATCAGCTTAGCTTAAACCATATATTGACTTAAATACTACCAAACGTATGCAGGTTACCAGCGTTCATGAGAAGGACAGCCATAGGAAGATGAATTATGCAGCTTTTGGTAAGACCAAGGAAAATGTGCCCAAGTATAGCGATATCAAGCTTTGCGTAAAGTGGGGAGGCCACTGTGGTGCAAAAGCTCGGATTGCTGCACCCAACTTACACAGTGCAACGATATTTGGTGAGAATTTAGTTGCTGTGGAATTAAGGCGACTCAAAATCTTATTCAATAAACCTCTCTGTATTGCAATGGCAGTTATGTAAATTTCAAAGATATGCCTCTATGATTTCCACTACAGTTTTTTCCAGCGTGAATTTGGAGATAAATGTAAAGTCATGTAAACAGATAGAGATTCTCTAATATACGAACTTGAAGAGAAAAATGCATATGAGTTTATGGCCGATTGTTATTACCCAGAACATAACCAGTTCAATTTACCGCTCATGAATAAACAGATTCCTGGGCTAATGAAGGATGGGCTGAATGGGAAAATCATGAGTGAATTTGTAGGCTTGCGCTCGAAAATGTACAGTCTGCGTATAAACGATGGCAAAACTGTAAAAAAAGCGAAAGGAGTAAAGGCTAATGTAGTCCAGAAGCATATCAATTTCGAAGACTACGTCGAATGTTTGAATAACAAGCGAGTATTAACTGCTAATCAGAGCTCCATACGATCGCATAACCATAATTTCTACACGATCAGCCAAAAGAAGATTGCATTGTGTCCATATGATAACAAGCGGTATATCATGAGTGGGACAACGGATACTCTACCATGGGGACATTACTCTATTCAATCAGAACAGCAAGGAGCAGATGCAGAAAACATATAGTCAAAGGCTAGTATAAGATATGTATTGTAAATAAAAATTGTACTATATGTAAAATACCGTTTAATGAAATAGTTTGTTTTAATTGTATTATAGTCTAAGATATACATTACTGTAAAATAAAGAAAGTATTATTACAGTTATAGGGATACCGATTTAAGGAACCCCAACCATTGAATGATACACTAAGAATTAGATGTTACTATTTTTCGATTTATGATAAATCAATAATGATATCATATATATGGTATTCTCTTTATTCAATTTCCCTACTAAGTCCAGAACTCCCAAATAATATTTGCCCAGTACAGCGAGCTCCTAATCGGGCGGTTGAGCGTTTTACGCAGAATGCTAGGACGGCTTGAGAAGATATATTTACACGTGGGCTCGACCTTGACCCCTGGCATCACCTTTGAAACCGGAAGGGTCTCTGGTCCTTGACCTTCATCCGGAAGTGTGTCTTTGGACTACAACATTGATGCCCTATAATCAAGCACGTCACAGTGGATTCCATATAGCTTTTTAAAACAGGTCTGATAACTGCCTAGCACTTTCAAACAGGTCAAATAACAGCTAAACGGCTTTTTAAATAAGTCTGATTACAGCTTAGCAGCTTTTAAACAGGTGAGATAACAGCTAAACAGCTTTTCGAGCAGGTCTGATAACAGATTAACAGCTTTTAAACATGTCAGATAACAGTTAAACAGCTTTTCGAGTAGGTTTGATAACAGCTTAACAGCTTTTAAACAGGGCAGTTAACAGCTTTTCAAACAGGTCTGAAAACAGCTTAAAAGTTTTTAAACTGATCAGATAACAGCTAAACAGCTTTCCGATTAGGTATGATGACAGGTTTATAACAGCTATTCGAACAGGTCTGATAACAGCTTAACAGCTTTTAAACAGGTCGGATAACAGCTAAACAGCTTTTCGAACAGGTCTGATAACAGCTTAACAGCTTTTAAACATGTCAGATAACCGCTAAACAGCTTTTCGAACAGGTCTGATTACAGCTTAACAGCTTTTAAACAGGTCGGATAACAGTTTACCAGCTTTTCGACCAGGTCTTATAACAGCTTAACAGTTCTTAAACAGGTCAGACAACAGCTCTTCAAACAGAAAATTTAATATTATTTTCGGCATATTTTTTTTCCATTTGATCGAATTGCTCGTCTACAATATAAGTATGCGTACAGTCTTCCTCTGAAGTTATAATCAGCTCGTTAATTTTCCTGTCGTGTGCCACGAATTCATGCCATAAATTTAGCCAATCAATTAGCTTTTGTATGTAGAAGCCTGCAGTTCTTTTTCTAATTTGGTTTTTTTGCCATTTTCTACTGCCGATTTAACCTTTGCCTTTAAAACCGCTTTATTAACGAGTAAATTTTCGAGCGTGCTCATGTTGACGTTGATCAAAATATAAATAACTTAAATAAACAAAAATTCTAGAAATTTAATGCGCAATTATAGCCACTAATTATCGTTGACAATATCTTGAATAGATGATGTTTGAGCGATAATCTTATGTCATGTGTACTTGTGTAAAGCCTTGATTAACGCATTGAGTTGGTCCCGTAAATAACTGCAATCAACAATTAGTGCTTTTACTGTAGTTCGATGGGTGCGAATTAAGGAAGGCTTTCTTTAATCAAGTGCTTATTGAAAATTTCTAATTCAATATAAATTAAACAAATTAAATTCATAGAACGAGTATCATACTCCTGGATGGAACCACCAATTTTTTTAGGTCAATTTCAGTAGATTTCCGTTGGTGTATTCAACACAACAAATCAGAAAAGGTTGACATGAATTTAGGAAGATGACGAAATCTCGGCAAAACGCGCAGATATTATTAAATCTAGAATCAGACCCACACTGGAGACTGCTTTAGGGAATCAAAAATAAACTTTCTCAACTGAAGGCTGATGCTTAATCAAAATAATCATACAAGTCGGCAAGGATATGTGTGAAAGAATTTATTTCGAAAGTTATATCTAAGTTGATTAAAGGAGAAGAGTAGTTACGCTATGGGGATCCTGGCTCACTTATTTTATACAAAAAGTGCCCGGAAAATTCCAACTATTTTGGTGGTTCTGGACCGCGTCCTCGGCCACTGGTGGATTCCGTCTTGAGGTCTACGTCACAGGGCCTGCCTGGGGGAATTCCTTTCCTACCATCTGTCTGAGCAGGGGATGACGTCATCTGGTTGGCTGATCCCCGTCAGCTGTTCAAGTTCTTGTCTTAGCTGATTTTTTAACAAAATGATGTTAGATTTTTTTTGCTCGAATCGAACCGAGAACGCTTGGTTTTGTAAAATCCGAGGTGCTCTACCATGACGTGTTTTGTGAATATTCTTTAAAGTTGCTATATATGTGGGTAGAGTTCTGGACCAGAGTTCTTTATGTAGAATTCTCACATGCAGATGGCGCCACCGTCGCTAGGTGGTTTGAGTACATACTAAATGTGGGTTTTATGTCTTGACTATAGACGTTTTTGTTTGGCTCCACCATTGGGTCTTGGCTTACTGGTTAATGTCTTCGATACACCATTGAGTCTTGAATTGCTTAGTCTTGGATGTGTCATTTGGTCTTGACTGCGCCCTAGAAGTATTAGCTGGTACTACCAGCTTGTTTCGGTACTACAGCTTTCTTGGATGTGTGGTACGGTTCTCTTGGATATGTGGTACGGTTCTCTTGGATGTGTGGTACGGTTCTCTTGGTTGTGTGAAGTTTTTTGCTTCACTTTTGTCCCACACGTAGCAGAATGCTACAGTTTTCTTGGAAGTGGGAAGCTTTTTGCTTCACTTTTGGCCACACGTAACAGCAAGCTACGGTTTTCTGTGCGACACCTAGCAGCATGCCACGGTTTTCTTTGATGTGTGAAGTTTTTTGCTTCACTTGTACCCACACGTAGCAGAAAAATGCTACGTTTTTTTAATGTGTGGTGCGCCTAAATGTAGGCTATTGTTGTTTTCAAATTTTGCGCCTGGTTTTGAATTAATATTAGTAGTAATTAAAGTTAACAGTAGGAAACTTTCGTTCATGCCAATGGATTCATGGAAGTGCAAAGTTTTTGCTTCACTTTTGCCAACACCTAGGAGCATGCTCCGGTTTTCTGTGCCAAAATTGGTAGCAATATAAGCGAAGTTCTATGAATCCTCTCTTAGATTAGATTAGATTAGATTCGTAGAGGGGTGTGTAGGCGTCAGCCTCGCAATCACCGCGACCTAAACGATCTATTGTGAGTCCCCGTTGAATTTATTCCCTTTCTAGGTTCAGACTGTTAATAAAGTCTAGGATCCTTCTGGGATTGAGGTTCCGTACGTAGTTAGGTGTAGGAAAAGCATGTTCGAGATGGAGTAGTCTCCGCCTGGCCAATGCTTCGCAGTTGCAGAGCAGGTGCTCCGAGGTTTCATGAGCATCTTGGCAAAAGCGGCAGGATGAAGTCTCAGCCAAGCCCATCTTGTTAAGGTGATACCTCAAGGGGCAATGGCCTGAGAAGAGTTCTGTAATTATTTTGAGCTCTGTTTTCTTGAGAAGTAATAGTTCTTTTGTTTTTCCTCCAGAGGTGTCGATAAACTTTTTTGCCTGACGAAGTCCTTGTAGCCTTTCCCAGTATAGGGATTTTTGTTTGTTCTCCCAGTTATTTAGGGCAGCTTTGAGGTAGCACTTTGAGGTGCCACAGAATGGCTCCGGTCCGACAAAGGGAGTTTCCGCTCCTCTTTTGGCTAGGCCATCAGCAATTTCGTTGCCTTTATGGCCCTCATGTCCAGGTACCCACATGAGGATAACTTTGTTTCCTCTTGATAAATCTTTTAGGGTTTGTAGACACTCCCAGACTATCCCTGACTTGATGGTGTAGGACTTTAAGGCCTTGAGGGCAGCTTGACTGTCCGAGAGAATATTAATAGTTGAGCCATTTATGGCTCTTTTAATGCAGGTATTGGCGCATTCTTCTATGGCCAATACCTCGGCCTGGAATAAGGTAGGGGTAGAGCCCAGGGCCTTTGATAAATGGCATCTGGGGCCGTATACGCCCAGTCCGACTCCACTGTTCGTTTTTGAACCGTCTGTATACCCACACCATCGATCCTTGTTGAAAGGACGGTTTAGTGGAACGCCATTGCTGTCGGTTTCCTAGAACCACATCGAATGGTCTTACAAAATCCACCTTGGGTGTGATTATATCAGATATTGTCGTCATTTGCTCAAAGCGTATCTGTTTTAAGATACTTAAATGACCAACCAGATTCCCTGGTTTTAATTGTTTCTCCTTTTGCAGTCTAATAGCACTGGAGATTGCTTCCTTTTCATCTGCAGATGTAGGGGTGGAAGGTTTAGTAAGGCTTCCATGGCTGCTGTAGGACAGGTCCTCATGGCACCAGTTATTCCTAGACAGGCAAGCCGTTGTGTTTTTTGAAGCAGAGCCTCAGCCTTCTTTTCATTAGTTTTTGGCCACCATGCGAGGGCCGCATAGGTGACCATGGGTCTAAAAACCGTGGTGTACATCCAGTAGATCATTTTTGGCTTCAGACCCCATGTTCTGCCAATGAATCGACGGCACGTGTAGAGAGATCCTATCGCTCTTTCCGTCAGTCTAGAGAGATGCGAATTCCAGGAAAGTTTCTTATCTAAGGTGACCCCCAGATATTTGACTTCTTCTGAAAATATCAATTCCGTGTTATCGAGAAGAGGAGCCTTTAGTGAAAGCTTTGATCTTCTTGTGAACGGAACGATACCGTTTTGTTTGGGTTTACACTGAGGCCTTTGGTTAAACACCAAGTGTGGACTTTAGAAAGGGCTTTTTGCATGAGGTCGGATATGACTTGGTCATGCTTGCCCCGTATCGTGACTACTAGGTCATCCGCGTAGCCTTGTACGGTAAAACCCGAACTGGTAAGCTTCTCTAAGAGATCATCAATCACGATCGACCATAGGAGTGGAGAGGGAACTCCTCCTTGTGGGCAGCCTTTAGCTGCAGTGATCGTGACTGAACAGTTTCCTAGAGTAGTAGTTATCCTCCTGCTTCTAAGCATGGAGTCTATCCAATTAACCGTGGGGGCTCGAAGCCCTTGTCCTCGGCAGCTGATTTAATTGCTTCGAAGGAGGTGTTATCAAAAGCACCTTCTATGTCTGCAAATGCACATAAGGCCACCTCTTTTGCTTCAAGAGCTTTTTCGAGGTCTTTAACCAAAGTGTGGATGGCAGTGTCGGTAGACTTGCCTGCTTGATAAGCGAATTGCTTAGAATGAAGTGGTGATTTAATCAAAACTTCACTTCGAATATGTAGGTCTAGGATTTTTTCCATGGATTTAAGTAAAAATGACGAGAGACTAATGGGTCGGAACGATTTGGCTAGAGAGCTAGCTCTTTTTCCTGCTTTGGGTATAAATACCACCCTGACGTCTCTCCAGCATTGGGGAATATACCCCAGAGCGTAACTGGCTCGAAAAATGTTTTGTAGTGGAACAAGTATTTCTTCAACCCCTTGCTGTAGTAAGGCAGGAAAGATGCCGTCCCCTCCAGCAGATTTAAAGGGTTTAAACGTACCAACGGCCCATCTAACCTTGTTAGGAGTGAAGATTCTTCCCGCAAGGCTCTTACTCCTGTTAGAGACCCTGTAATTGCCCACCTCAAGTGGGTCTGGAGCTACTATTCCTTGAACGGGACTGGTAGAGTCGGGGAAATGAGTTTCTAATAAGAGCCTGACTGTTTCCTCACAACTCTCGGTATAGTTCCCATCTTCTTTTTGAAGTGAGCATATACCATTCGTGTGATCCTTCGAAAGTACCTTATGGAGCCTGGTAGCTGCGGGCAGTTGATCTATGCCATCGCAAGAGGGTCCGCCAGGTTCTTCTTTTAGATCTTCTTAATTCTATGTTATATTCCGTCAGAGCCTTTTTATATTCTCCCAGGTACCAGAGAGCTTGGCTATGTTAAATAGTTTTCTGACTTCTTTTCGTTTCAAACTCAGTTCCCTATTCCACCAAGGTACCTGCCGATTACAAGTCTTTTGCTTCAGAGGGCAGCTGTGTTCGAATGAAGTCAGTACAGCCGTTTGTAGCTGCGTAGTGGCTGAGTCCAACTCCTCCGTTGTGCTAATGCTACTACCGGGAGAGTTAACTACAGCCTTAAGATGTTGTCGATAGAGTTCCCAGTTAGTTAATTTAGGGATTCGGTACTCTTGACTTGAGTTAAGTGCGGCTTCTATATCGAACCTGATATGTCTGTGATCGGACATGGAAATCTCGTTCGATACGTGCCACCTGCTTATTTTTTGTGCTTATGAACATACTGGCAAGTGTTAGGTCCAGGACCTCTTGTCTGATAGTGTTCATAAAGGTTGGCTTATTACCTCGATTTAGTAACTCTAAATTATTAGATATTATAAAATCGTGGAGGTACTCACCCCTGATGTTGGTATCCGTGCTGCCCCATAGCGTGTGATGTGCGTTCGCATCGCATCCAACGATAAATTGCTTTCCTCTTCGTTTGCAGTAGCTGATGAGTGTTTTTAGCTCTGTAGGAGGTAGTGTATCCGCATCTCCAGGAAAATAGACTGAGGTCACTACTACCTCGTGACTACCTCCCGGAGTTGGTACCTCGAGAGCTACTGCAACTACGTCCCTCGAAATGAACTGCGAAAGAGGAATAAAATTTAGATTAGTGTTGAGCAGCAATGCTGCCCTGGGATATTCGTGCTCATTACTGTAAATTAACTTACATGATTTTGTGGGAAGTCCTTTAATGCGGCCTTGATGTACCCAGGGCTCCTGTATGAGCGCCAGACTAAGTTTCTCCGAGACAAATCTCCTGCTAAGCACGTCTGATGCCGCTTTGGCATGTTGGAGATTTATCTGGAGGCAACTTAGATGATGATTAGTCATGACTAGGATGACTTTTTATGGCCGCTAGCAGCCTTGATAGGAGATCCTTTCGGATTTCCTTTTTTGCCCTGCTTCGCACGGGCAGGAGGAGGCTTCTTCTTAGTGCCTTCGGACTTCTTTGCGGAAGTCCCCGGCTTAGCCTCTGCAGTTCCGACTGCTTTACCGGGGCCAGCCTTAGCCTTGACAGAAAGTTTAGGCCTGCTGGTTCCTGATGTCGATGGCTGAGGCTCATCAGTCAGAGTTTTAATCTGACCTTGGCCATCCCCAGCCTCCGCCACAGTCTTTACTGCCCCACCCTTGGGCCTAAGTTGGACTGAGCCGAACTTGTACCCAATTGTGTAATGAGCCTTTTTTAGCTCCTCCATGGACGTATGGTCCACGGAGAAGGTTAGCTCTGTTACGTGTGGTTTTTGTGTCTTGCGTAACACAATCCACTCTGACACCCTTAACCCCGCGATCTGACCCTCGATGTAGTCGAGAATCAAGTCCGTAGGGTCCTCAGCGCTGTTGGGAAAGTATCCCACAAGAACTTGTGGGCGAGGAATTTCACTTTCCTCCACCATGACAAGGTTGGCTCCTTCCCAGGGTTTTAGCTCCCCAACTACACCTTTTAGCCACGTCACGGTGTCCTGATTGGCGCAGTTGATGACCATCCACCCTGGTCTAAATGTGGAGCCCAGGAATCTTGGCTTCAGGGGGCTTTGTTTTCTAGCCGCGATCTTTCTCAAGATAGCACTCTGTACGGACTTCAATTGATCCATGTTGAGTGCCACCTCAGGATAACCGACGGGAAGAATACCCACCCGAACGCACTCTGCAACCTCTTTATAGGAGGGCTGCTTACGCAGAGGCTGGGAGACGTGCTTCTTTGAAGGATTCTCCGTTGCTGCCTTGCTGCGTTTGGCGCTAGGTTGCTCCACTTTAGGAGAAGAGTCGTCAGAGCGAGTCCTTTTTTAAGACTCTCCTCATTCCGCTGTTCTATCTGAAGTGCAGCAATCCTTCTAGCCTCTGCCTCTGTGTGGCCATGTTTTAAAAGCCATTTAAACCTTTTTTTGGCCGCGCCACTGAGCTTTGGCTTGCGCTCTTTGGATGTGGGAACTTCAGTATTCCCGCTGTCCTGTTGGCTATGGTCTGGTGATCTAAGGAGATCCTCCTTGTCTAGGGGGAGTGTATCCATCGCATAGCCGTCAGATGAAGGACTTGTAATGTCCTGGAAATTTTCGGGTTCGTTAAGAGCCCCGGATTGGGTTTTTGGTACATTTAGCGGTGCACCTCCCTCAGAAAAACGGGCTTATCTATGTTGGTCCCAGTAGTATGCTCGGAAAGGTTGGTCCATCTCAGCAGAGCCGGCATGCCGAGATAAGGCTAAGGTTGAAACCGGAGGTCGCCTGGTATCCGGAGTCCATCGTTATAAGACACACTCACGCAGGGCCATTCATCCCATAGGCACGATTGTTTACACCTGGGATTGCGGGTTTTATCGAGTTTTCCTCTCTAGATCCGCCGTATTCAGTCAGGTAGCCAGCTGCACCCCAGGGGATGCCCACCAGCTGCCTGTGTAGGAACACCTCGGGCAGGATGTGACTATTCGTCACATACGGACGGTCTTGACAGAGTGCCTTGCATGGCAAGGTCCTCCCCTGGTAGGCGTTAACGTAATTAATCACCTTTACCTTGTTCCCCTGAATCCTCTCTTGGAAACGAAAGCGATCCAGAGCATATTTCTCCCAAGCTCCTTTTCTGGGCACATATTCAATTAAATAAACTTGTGCAGCACTAGTACTAAATGTAACTATCATGATCACTAATAATTTAGAAATATTAATAATAAAAACTAGTTTCACATTATTAACTGTTATTTATCGGTTACAATAATTAATTGGATAAAAATTTTCTTCATGCTGAACAAATTCAATTTTGTATGAACGTCCGATTGCTCCTTTATTGATTACATAGAAGTCTCCCTTGGTGTTTATTTCAATCAAAGAATCCTCTGAAATTCTGCTGTACCTCGCAGGAAGAAAAAGATGGCAGTTTTCCAACTCGAGAACCACACGGTCTCCAGATGCAATTTTGCATCGCATTGCTGCAACAATCTTATAATCCTGGCCCAGCTCCATTTGGGATGTCTTCAGTGTTGGTGAGTACTGCTCCAGCTTCTTTAATTCTTCCAATGCGCCGGCCATTGTTTTCCTCTAAGTCGTTGTTGCTTCCTTGAATTCCAAAATAAAACTGATTACAAATCTGATTCAGCTCCTCAATTTATAGTCTTGATTCCAAAACATATTTAATCCTGCTTAAAGCAAATTTGCAATATCAGCTCATTAAGCTGAATGATTCATGTAATTTGATACCACACTTCCTGTAAGCCGCCCAATTCCAAGGATTTTACTGATCGAAACTTTTGATTGGAATTCGTAAACAAATTTTCACATCCTGCTGTAAATAAATTTAAGCAATATCAGCAAATTTATTCTTTTCATATGATTTGGTATCAGACTTCCTGTAGGCAGCCAAAAATTTTATTGTTCCAAGAATTTTACCGATCGAAGCGTTTCATTGGAATGTAAACAAATTTTAACATTTTCTTGAATACATTCATGTAAACAATCTCATTTACAAATTCGACCAGCAGAATAAAGTAATCAAATTAATTTGAATGATTTTTTGTTTATCGTGTAATTCGATATCATCTCAGCCTGTAAGCAAATTCGTTGGAATTCATCCTGTGCAATGATTATTGTAGCAGCAGGATCATTCATGTTTACAAACCGTTGCTATAAAAGCGCAAGCAAACTCTTGAGGAGCATTAGTCAGTTTTAGTGAGTCTCAGTCATAGTTTAAATACATAAAAAAATAAAAATGACAACCGCGGTAGTAAATAAAAGTTTTTCAGTAATTAAAAACTTGCGGAAGAATGTGTTGAAGTGTTTAACAAATTCTGAGAATAAAGACTATATTGTTAAAAAGTGCAACAGCAACATACATAAATTTCAAGTTGCATTTCGGAAGTGCAATAAGAGTGCTAGGAAACGACATTTCGAGAGCTGTTTCCAGCAAATTAAAGCATTGAGAGCACCATTGAGAACTCCCCGTCGAGGTGGAGGAATTACTTGATAAAAAGAAGTTATTTTGTAAAGTGGGAGGATATAAAGACAGCGTTCGCAGACAGAATTAGCAAGGCGTTATTGCAAATATAAAACATATCGATCCGAAGCTATTTATGCAAGACGTTAAAAATACCTTAAAACATTACTTTAGTATTAAAGTTTCTACGACGTTATGCGCTGAATTTATTAAACAAATTGCTGAAAATGAAAACATAAAAGACATTAAATATTTCCAAGCAAGAACTGCTCCGGTTAGTGCAGATGATAATTTAGAGGAGTGGTTTAAATCAAACATTTTGGCATTACACATCAACAAGTTTGAACAGATCCGAGGATCTTCGTATATACCTCTACCAAAGGAGATTGCATCAAAGAAAGTTGCATTAATTTGCAAAATAATGATGTAGCGTGCTTCGCGTGGGCCGTCACATCAGCGCTATATCCTGCAGCAGCAAATGTTAACTCCGCTGGGACCTCATCATATCCACATTATTCTACTGTATATAATTTAACTGGAATAACATTTCCCATGACGCTTAAGCAAATAACGCAATTTGAAGACCAGAACGATTCATCAATAAACGCATTCATTCTAGAGAAAGAGCGTTTCTTCACCACAGGTCCAGTCAGACTTACGAAACACAGGATGGAGCGACATGTGAATCTCTTAATGCTACAAGATTAGTATGACCAGGCTAATGATCATATGGACGACGACGATGATGACAGCTATCAGTTCTGCAGGATTAAAGATCTTTCCCGACTCATATCGAAACAAATTTCGAAACATGGTGGTGGTGTTTGTTCTACTGTGTCACTCAGCTGAAAAATTAGCATCACACACTCCTGAATGCGAGAAACAAAACGACTGTAGAATTATGTTTCCATCAGAAGAAAAAAAATGGTTAGAATATAAGAATTGTAACCATAAGAATCCCGTCCCCTTTTGTGTGTATGCCGATCTTGAATCAATATTAAAGCCGATTCAGGGAAACGATCAAAATACACAGCGAATCCAGGAACATGAAGTTCACAGCATAGGATTCTATTTCCACTGCAAACATGATGCTATGCTCTCATATTACAGAGCATATCGAATCAAGAATTGCCAACAATGGTTTGCATTAGAATTGCAAAATATTGCATCCATAGCTGTACAGGCAAAGCTGAACATCAGGCCAATGCAGCCCCTGACTAAAGAGGAACGGCGTTCAGTTATGGAAAAAAATTGCTGCCATATATGTGAAAAAACATTTGCAGCTGATGAGGAACGATTTCGGGATCATTGCCACTTAACAGGAAAAACGAAGGGCCAGCGCACAATGCGTGTAATCTCATGTATCAAGATTGCACCATAGTTCCAGTAATTGTTCTTATGATGCCCACTTCATGACTGAAGATATAGCTACATATTTCCCAGGGAAAGTTGATCTCTTACCAATTAACAATGAAAGATATATCTCGTTCACCAAGCACATGGAAGGCAGCTATATAAAATTCAGATTCATCGATTCCTTCCGTTTTATGGCAGCATCATTAGATAAGCTATCATCATTGCTGCCGACGGATAAATTAAGCACTACAAGATCAGTATGGCAGGTATTGGATGATGACACTATTAAACTTCTCACGCGCAAAGGTGTCTTCCCATATGATTTTATTGATGACTGGCATAAATTGGATTTCCGGAACTTGCCAACACAGGAAGCGTTCTACAATAAACTGACTTACTGCTGAAGAGGTCTGGCAAAAATTTGAAATACAAACACTTGGTGAATATTCAGATCTATACCTTAAGACTGATGTTCTCTTATTGACCGTTGTGTTCGAGAACCTTCGAGAAGTGTGCGTGAAGACTTACAATTTAGATCCATCACATTATTACACCATGCCAGGCCTAACATGGGATGCTATGTTAAAATACACCAAAGTGAAACTAGAGCTTATAACCGACGTAGATATACTGCTATTCATAGAGAGAGGCATTCGAGGTGGTATAAGTCAATGTTCGAACAGATATAGTAAAGCAAATAATAAATATATGGATGATTTTAAGCCTGAGGAGAGAGAGATGATGTATTATGATGTTAACAACCTTTATGGATGGGCCATGTCACAGCATTTACCAACCGGAGGATTCAAATGGGTTGATGTTCCCAATATTGACGATTTCAAAATTCCTGATGATTCTCCTACTGGATACATATTCGAAGTCGACTTGGATTATCCTCAACATCTACATTATAAGCATAAGGACTTACCGTTTTGCTCTCAGCATGCAGCACCACCTGGAGCAAAATTAGAAAAGCTTTTGACAACATTACATCCAAAAACTAAATATATTATACACTACCGAAATTTGAAGCAACGCTTATCACATTGACTTATCCTGAAAAAAATGCACCGGGCTCTTCAATTCGACCAATCAGCATGGTTTAAACTATATATTGACTTAAATACTTCCAAACCGATGCATACTACAAGCGATCATGAGAACGACATGCAGGATAGTAGTTACGCTATGGGAGCTCTGGCGCACATTTTCCATACAAAAAGTGCAAGGTAGACTCCAACTATTTTGGTGGCTCTGGACTGGGGTTCTGGGCCACTGAGGGGGCTTCCGTCTAGTGGTATACGTCACAGGGCATGCCTGGGGAATTCCTTTCCTATCGTCCAGGGGATGACGTCATCTGGTTAGCCGATCAAGGTAAATTCCAACTATTTTAATGGCTCTGGACTGGGGTTCTGGGCCACTGCGGGGGCTTTCGTCTAGTGGTATACGTAACAGGGCATGCCTGGGGAATTCCTTTCCTATCGTCTGGCTGACCAGGGGATGACGTCATCCGGTAAGCCGATCCCCGTCAGCTGATCAAGCTCCGCCATAGCTGATTTTTAATAAAATAATGCTGGCTTTTGCTCGAATCGAATCGCGAACGCTTGGTTTTGTAAAATCCGAGGCGCTCTTCCATCAGACTATGGAGGTGTTGTGTGAATGTTCTTTACACTTGCTATATACGCTTAGAGTTCTC
This sequence comes from Dioctria linearis, assembly GCA_963930735.1. NCBI lineage: Eukaryota > Metazoa > Arthropoda > Insecta > Diptera > Asilidae > Dioctria > Dioctria linearis. The sequence continues at coordinate 57,348,122 of OZ005744.1, forward strand.
GACCAGAGCTTTTTATCTAGAACTCTCGGCGCCACCATCACTAGGTGGTTTGAGTACATACTAAATGTGGTTTGGGTCTGGAATGTACTGGTTTATGTCTCTGTTGCACCATTGGGTCTTGGCTTACCAGTTAATGAGTTAATGTATTGGATGCACCATTGAGTTTTGACTGGCTTATGTCTTGGATACACCATTCAGGCTTGACTTGCTTAGTCTTGGATGTGTCATTTGGTCTTGACTGCACCATAACGACATTAGGCGATAGTACCAGCACGCTCCGATACTACGGATTTCTTGGATGTGTGGTACGGTTCTCTTGGATGTGTGTGCATCACTTTTGCCCACACGTGGCAGCATGCTACGGTTTTCTGTGCCCACACGTAGCAGCATGCTACGTTTTTTTGGATGTGTGAAATTTTTTGCTTCACTTGTGCCCACACGTAGCAGAAAAATGCTACGGTTTTCTTGGATGTGTGGTGCGCCTAAATGTAGGCCTTCGTTGTTTTCAAGTGTTGCGCTTAAATGTAGGGTTTGGTTTTGAATTAATATTAGTAATAATTATAGTTAATAGCAGGAAATTTTTATTCATGCCAATGGATTCTAGATTTAGGGTAGGTGGGCGGGGGGGGGGGGGGGGGGGGGTATTGAAATTTTCATCAGAAATCCTCTACGGGCTGTGTTGTTCGATATATTAGCGTATTAATAATTCAAGTTATTTTTGTTCATGCCAATTGATTCTAGGTGGTGTGGGGTGGGGGTTTTAGATATCAGCATCACGTCATCTTGGATGCTGTTTTCTTACTTCAATATTTGCTAGCAAGGAATTTTTATATATCAGAAGTTGTATCCGTGTAAACTTCCTGTTTACAAATTCGCATTTTAGCTCAATGAGTCATGCACACCTGTGTAAACAAATTTAAGCAATATCAGCACATTTATGCTTGTTAAAATCCCGTATGGGTTTAATCATAAAATTTGGGGAGGTGCCGGTTGGAAGGATAAGACTGAAAAAACTGTTGTCTTTTGGCATGTCAATATTCAATTTATTGTTCACAACTATTCTCTTAACCTAAACCTTAGTGTGCTACTCAATCCAAATTTAAATGAAATAATACATCCAAATGATACGATAAGAATTCAACCAAAAAAAGAAAAAGAAAAATAATAATTCAACCAACGTAAACTCAAAAAATAAATGAAACAATAATTCAACAAAAAATTCAAAAATACATGAAATAATAAAAGAAAATTCAAAAAATAAATGAAATAATAACTAAAAGAAGGATTGGCGTTTGCATTCATCCAATGCTTGGATGCTGGATTTTTTTACCCTGAAAAATAGAATTATCGATTAGTTTTAATTCTATTAAAAATGGGTAGTAATATGAGATTCACTTGATCTGCTCACATGAAAAAACGCTAGGCTTCAAATATTCTGCCTGCTAATAAAACTAAAAAAAATAAAATAATTAAATACAGATTAGTATATCGGGCTCAAATGTCTCCCTTAGATTTTGTTAAACAAGGCTTATTTTCGGTTTAACACTGCCGATCTGTCTTGGCGACTGCTCAAAATGCGAGTGGCTTGCTACTTCCAGTAGCTCGCTATATATAGGCAGAAACACGATAGAAATTGTGTCTGCCGGTGGCGTTCCTATGACGCTCGCGTCGTTCCTGAGATTTTTATATATTTTGATACCTAGTGACGTCGTCAGTCTAATTGGAATATTTTCCTCTATGCTATGAGCTGCCATTTTCGTTATGTCAAAAGCCATAGCAGCTGTCAGTTGGAGGTAAGTTTGTGATGTTTTAAATATTTATTTATATTTATAAATAATATGTTTCTTTTTCAGATTTTTGGTTTCCTTGAGACATCGTGTGATAATTTAATCCGCTATATGTAGCGTAAATTATAGTTTTAATTAAAGTGTCAGATCGTGAATGATCTGATACTTTTATTTGTTTATTGTTTTTATAATGCCTTGTTTTGTTTATTTTTTAGCTGCTGCGGCACCGTGGGAAAATTTTATCATCGAGCAATACTTAATTTTTTAATTAGTGTTCCGCGACGGAACATCCTCCCGCCTCAAAAAAAAATAAATAAAATGTATATGACCTTACGTGGTCTAATAAAGAATTTGTGTTATACTATGGTGTTGTTGGTTTTTTTTTTTTGTAAAATTTAAATTGTTTGCTTATTAGTAATTAACCATAACCAAGTATACATACGGTAGACTTACGCTTTTTGATTTGGAGACGAATACGAATTTTTCCGTCAGCTAACTTTGGAATCGTAAAATATCTGGAGGTACTGGTGGTACCACTGGAGCTACTGCTGGTACCATTGGAACTACTGGTGGTACCACTAGAGCTACTGGTGGTACCACTGGAGCTACTGGTGGTACCACTGGAGCTACTGGTGGTATCATTGGAGCTGTAGCTGATATTTTGCCCCCTTTTGTCCGTTTAAGACTTGGTGGAGCTTGGCTGGTGCCTTCTCCATGGTTAGCTTGTTTTGGATGAGTCGCAGCTTGAATGGGGCATTCGATAATACTATTTTTTCTTGTCCCAGTTGGAGGCCTTCGGGGGTAAGTTCGAATACGAGTGCCTGGGTCCTTAGCCATTTCTCGAATTTCTTTTGTGGCTGGCACTGCCTCAAATGGGGGTATATATTGTTTCGGTGGCCTTGGCATTCTTGTTTGCCTTAATTTGTCCTTAATTGGAATTCCTTCTAAATCGGGTAGGTCGTCGATTAGCAGGCAATCCTCCAGAGATGGTAAAGAATCCATTTTTGATGTAAACTCAAAACAGAAATAAATAAAGAACCAAAACTAACTAATAAAAAATAATAAGAAACGAAAAAACTAAGAAAAACTGAAAAGTAAGTGTGAATGCTTAATGGCGTACGATTCTTGGCGTGTACTTCTGTCGAATGATGATTTTTCGGATTAGTGTGAAGTTGGTTGCATTTTTTTGCTTCTGCTGTTGTAGTGCTTTTATTTTCGTTCACATGGGAACCGCTTCCATATTTTACTCTTTGCTGGCGTATTCGGGGGTAAATTTGTGCAATGAATTCTGATAAAATATTATTATAATAATTGGGTTTATCATGCACAAGTTGATCTTAGTATCCATTGATTAATATTTTGTCGTGAAGTTTTTGTGCTGGTGCGTCTGAGCACGTGGGTAGTAAACTACTGCTAGTTGGTGCTGCAGTGTGTGGGTTGTTGTATTTGATATAATTTATTATATATTTGGGTGAGTAAATTGTAGAATATTGTTGTCGATTTCTTGAAAGCTTTGGCTTATATGGGAAGCTTATATAATTTAGTAATTGGTCGAATTACTTGATTATTCGGCATTTTTACGGTTGCCTGAGTGAATTTGAATTATTCGGCCCATCGGCCATTTTGTGGTTGGACAGAGATGGTCTTGAACTTAAACCAAATCGTTGATTTGTAAGTTACCTTCAGGAGTCTGCCATTTTTTGCGGGGTTGTTAATTGGTCAGATATTCCTTTGACCATTGGTTCCAAAAATGTTGTGTGAAGGCCTGAATATATTGCCACCGCTTAAGAGATGTTATATTCTCGGGCATAGATGGCTCTGGTATAGCCTTTAAATTTCGATTGACCAAAAAGTGGCCGGGAGTTAATACATTGAAATCGGTTGGGTCATTAGATAATGGAGAGAGCGGTCGGGAGTTTACACATGCTTCAATCTGACAGGTTACTGTTGACAGTTCTTCAAATGTCAATATGGCATTTTGAAACGTGCGTTTCATATATGTTTTGATTGGCTTGACTCCAGCCTCCCATAATCCGCCAAAATGTGACGCTGAGGGTGGATTAAAATGCCATGTAATGCCGGTCAGTTCTGCGATACTGGAACTGTCATGCGTAAACTCCTTTAAATTATTTTTGAACTGGATATATAATTCCTTACTGGCGCCGACAAAGTTAGTGCCACAATCAGAATATATGTGGGAACACAAGCCTCGGCGACTTATGAATCGCTGCAGTGCTGCGATGAATGCCGCTGTCGTCATATCGGACACGACCTCAATATGGATGGCCTTGGTAGCCATACAGACAAAGATACTTAAATATCCTTTTACGATTTTGGCATTTCTCAATCTTGACGTTTTCATCTCAATAGGGCCGGCGAAATCGACTCCAGCATGTTCGAAGGCTAGCGTTGGAGTAATTCGAGCTGCCGGAAGATTTCCCATAATTTGGGTAGATGGCACTGGCTTCGCGCTAAGGAGTGTGGGTAGCAGACTATTTTTGTTTTGCATCAGCAGAATTGATACTTACACTGACTAGTGTAAACACCTATTGACTTGTCAGTTGATCGAACGTAAAGCGTTTGTAATACCTGAAGTGGTTACTGAAATGAATGCTGACTGTCAGTTGGATTTGGATGATTGTTGTTGGCAATTATTTTGTCTGATGACAGATGAATTTTGTGCTGCAGTCTGCACTGTAGCACTTGTTGTACTTGTGACCTGTTGTCACAACTATTGGATGTATATAGCTTGTATAGCTATATATCTAAGGATACCTTCAGATGTTTGTTAGGCTCGTACCTTTTACTCCGTTGTGGTTGGATACCCAAGATGGCGTTCCCTTCGGCGTGGGCAAGTTTCCTGTTTTTAAACTGTCATGGTTTGAAAATGGGCGGCACCAGTATATGCTTGATGCCTGATTGTAAGTTTGGCATTTATCGAATCTAGTTTTGATATAGTACCTGATTGTTTCCGTTTCGGTTTCGTTCCGTTTCGTTCTGATTCGATTTGTCGGATCCTTGTATTGTGTATGTGGTTTCATGCAGTTTTGAATTTGTCCAGATGGTTTTGTTATTATGCATCTGTTTTGACAGTTCCTTCCTTCATACGCTACCTTGCCCTGATTTGTGCCTTGGCTTAGGTGTAGGTGTGAGTTTTTCTGGATTTTCTCACTGGGATGCACGTTTCTTCTTCTTCTTCGTGGGTTTGAGTTTTGGTTTCTGCTTATATGTGCAGTGAGTGTAGTGATTTTGTCACCCTTTTTTGATTTTTCCCATCAAAAGCCAACCTAGCTGCGTGTGTTGAGCTGTGGGTTGTCCTCGTGCATACCTGACAATTCCGCCCTCTATAATGTCACTTGATCTGCTCATTTGAAAAAACGCTAGCCTTCAAATATTCTGCCTGCTTATAAAACTGAAAAAAAAAATAAAATAATTAAATACAGATTTGTATATCGGGCTCAAATGTCTCTCTTAGATTTTGTTAAACAAGACTTAATTTCGGTTTAACACTGCCGATCTGTCTTGGCGACTGCTCATAATGCGAGTGGCTTGCTACTTCCAGTAGCTCGGTATTTATAGACAGAAACACGATAGAAATTGTGTCTGCCGGTGGCGTTGCTATGACGCTCGCGGCGTTCGTGAGATTTTTTATATTTAGACACCTAGTGACGTCATCGGTCTAATCGGAATATTTTCCTCTATGCTATGAGCTGCCATTTTCGTTATGTCAAAAGCCATAGCAGCTGTCAGTTGGAGGTAAGTTTGTGATGTTTTAAATATTTATTTATATTTATTAATAATATGTTTCTTTTTCAGATTTTTGGTTTCCTTGAGACATCGTGGGATAATTTAATCCGTAATATGTAGCGTAAGTTACAGTTTTAATTAAAGTCTCAGATCGTGAAAGATCTGAGACTTTTATTTGTTTATTGTTTTTATGAATGCCTTGTTTTGTTTATTTTTTAGCTGCTGCGGCACCGTGGGAGAATTTTATCATCGAGGGATACTTAATTTGTTAATTAGTGTTCCGCGACGCAACAATTCTTTTCATGTAATTTGATACCACACTTATTGTAGGCAACCAAAAAATTTTATTTTATTGTTCCAAGAATTGTGTTTTATGGTTTATTCGATATCATCTCAGCCTGTTAGCAAATTCGTTGGAATTCATCCTGTGCAATGATTATTGCAGCCGTTGGTATAAAAGCCCAAGCAAGCTCTTGGCGAGCATCAGTCAGTTTTAGTGAGTCTCCGTGATAGTACATAAAAATTAAAAATGTCTTCGGTGTTAGTAAATAAAAGTTTTCAATAATTGAAAATTTGCGAAAAGATGTGATGGAGTGTTTAAAAAATTCAGTGAATAAAGACTATATTGTTCAAAGGTGCAATAGAAACATGCATAAATTTCAATTTGCATTTCGGAAGTGCCATAAGAGTGCTAGGAGACGTCATTTCGAGAGCTGTCTCGAGCAAATTAAAGCATTGACAGCACTATTGAGAACACCCCGTCGAGGTGGAGAAATTACTCGCGTAAGAAGAAGTGATTTTGTAAAGTGGGAGGAAATAAAGACAGCGTTTGCAGACAGAATTCGACAAGGTGTTATTGCAAATTTAAAACATATCCATCCGAAGCTATTCATGCAAGGCGCTGCCAAATTATTTATGCGCCGCATTAAGAATACATTAAAACATTATTTTAATATTAAAGTTTCTACAACATTTTGCGGTGAATTTGTTAAGGAAACTGGTGACAATGAAATTATAAAAGACATTCAATATTTCCAAGTGAGAACTGTTGCAATTAGTGCAGCAGATAACTTAGAGGAGTGGTTTAAATCAAACATTTTGGATCCAATACACACTCAACTGGAAGAATTCCATAAAAAAATAGTGGCTGGGGACTGCACTCTATAATACATCTAGCAGTACACATCAACAAGTTTGAACAACTCCGAGGATATTCGTATATACCCTTACAATGTTCAAAATAATGATGAAGCATGCTCCGCGTGGGCCGTAGCATCAGCGCTATATCCTACAAATGCTCATTCTGAAAGGATCTCATCATGTCCACATTATTCAACTGTACTTAATTTAACTGAGATAACATTCCCCATGACACTTAAGCAAATTACGCAATTTGAAGACCACAACGATTTAGCGATAAACGTATTCATCCTAGAGAAAGAGCATTTCTTCATCACAGTTCCAGTTAGACTTACGAAATAAAGGATGGAGCGACATGTAAATCTCTTACTGCTACAAGATGGCTATGACCAGGATGATGATCATATGGATGATGATCATATGGATGATGATCATATGGATGATGATGATGACGATGATGATGCCGGCAGATATCTTTTCTGCTGGATCAAATATCTTTCACGCCTTGTATCGGAACAAACTTCGAAGCGAAATGGTAGACGGTATATATGCGACAGATGTTTGCTCTACTTTTACTCTAGAGAAAAAATTGACATCAGACACTCCTGAATGCGAGAAACAACACGACTGCAGGATTATGTTTCCCTCAGAGGAAAAGAAATGGCTGGAATATAAGAATTATAACCATAAGAATCCATTCTCGTTTTGTATGTATGCTGATCTTGAGTCAATATTGAAGCCGATTCAGGGAAACGATCAAAATACACAGCGAATCCAGGAACACGAAGTTCACAGGATAGGATTCTATTTCCACTGCAAACATGATACTAAGCTCTCATATTACAGAGCATATCGAGGCAAGAATTGCGAACAACGGTTTGCATTAGAATTGCAAAAAAATGCCTCCATAGCTGTACACGCAAAGCTGAACATCAGACCAATACAGCGGAACGGCGTTCACATATTGAAAGTACTTGCTGCCATATATGCAAACGTTTGCAGCCGACGAGGAACGAATCCGGGACCATTGCCACTTAACGGGTAAGTACTGAGAATCATAATTTCATTCATTTTTTCATAATTTCTTTTAACAGGAACATACCGAGGACCAGCGCACAATGCATGCAATCTCATGTATCAAGATTGTTCCATAGTGCTATTCATTTTTCACAATTTATCTGGATATGATGCAAACTTCATTATTAAGGATATAGCTACATCCATTCCTGGGAAAGTGGAGCTCCTCCCAATAAATAAAGAAAGATACATTTCGTTCACCAACCACGTTGAAGGCAGTCATATCAAACTCAGATTCATCGATTCCTTCCGTTTTATGGCTGAATCCTTGGATAAGCCATCATCATTGCTGTCGATGTCTAAATTAAATATCACAAGAGTAGGATGGCAGGAACTGGATGATGATGATTTTAAACTACTTACACGCAAAGGAGTCTTCCCTAACGACTTCGTTGACGATTGGACCAAATTGGATTTCCAACACTTACCGGCACAGGAGCAATTCTATAAAAAATGACGGACAGTGATATATCTGCTGAGGACTACAGCCGCCCAGAAAAGCTGTGGAGGACATTTGAAACACAGACACTTGGCGCATATTGCGATCTATACCTGAAAACTGATGTTCGCCTATTGGCCGATGTATTTGAGAAGTTTCGAGTAGTGTGCATGAAGACTTACAATTTAGATCCAGCACATTATTACACCATGCCAGGCTTAACATGGGATGCAATGCTAAAATATACCAAAGTGAAACTAGAGCTGATAACCGACGTAGATTTACTGCTATTCATAGAGAGAGGTATTCGAGGTGGTATCAGTCAATGCTCGAACAGATATAGCAAAGCAAATAATGAATATATGAATGATTTTAATCCTGATGAGAAAGAGAAATACCTGATGTATTATGATGTAAATAACCTTTATGGATCGGCCATGTCACAGCATTTACCAACCGGAGGATTCAAATGGGCTGATGCTCCCAATATCGATGTTTTCGAAATTCCTGATGATTCACCAATCGGATACATATTCGTAGTCGACTTGGACTATCCTCAACATCTACATGATAAACATAAGGATTTACAGTTTTGCTCTGAGCATGCAGCACCACCTGGAGCAAAATTAGAAAAGATTTTGAAAACATTACATCCTAAAACTAAATATGTTATACACTACCGAAATTTGAAGCAATGCTTATCACATGGCCTCATCCTGAAAAAAGTGCACCGGGTTGTTCAATTCAACCAATCAGCTTCGCTTAAAACATACATTGATTTAAATACTACCAAACGGAAGCAGGCTACCAGCGATCATGAGAAGGACAGCTATAAGAAGATGAATAGTGCAGTTTTTGGTAAGACCGTGAAAAATATTCGCAAGTATAGCGATATAAAGCTTTGTGTAAAGTGGGAAGGTCGCTATGGTGCAAAAGCTCGGATTGCTACATCCAACTTCCACAGTGCAAAGATATTTGATGAGAATTTAGTTGCTGTGGAATTAAGGCGACTCAAAATCTTATTCAATAAGCCCCTCTATATTGGAATGGCAGTTTTGGAAATTTCAAAGATATGCCTCTATGATTTCCACTACAGTTTTTTCCAGCGTGAATTTGGAGATAAATGTAAAGTCATGTAAACAGATAGAGATTCTCTAATATATGAACTTGAAGAGAAAAATGCATATGAGTTTATGGCCGAAAATGTAAACAAATTTGATACAGGTGATTATCCAGAACATAACCTGTTCAATTTACCGCTCATGAATAAACAGATGCCTGGGCTAATGAAGGATGAGCTGAATGGGAAAATCATGAGTGAATTTGTAGGCTTGCGCTCGAAAATGTACAGTCTGCGTATAAACGATGGTAAAACTGTAAAAAAAGCGAAAGGAGTAAAGGCTAATGTATTCCAGATGCATATCAATTTCGAAGACTACGTCGAATGTTTGAATAACAAGCGAGTATTAACTGCTAATCAGAGCTCCATACGATCGCATAACCATAATTTCTACACGATCAGCCAAAAGAAGATTGCATTGTGTCCATATGATAACAAGCGGTATATCATGAGTGGGACAACGGATACTCTACCATGGGGACATTACTCTATTCAATCAGAACAGCAAGGAGCAGATGCAGAAAACATATAGTCAAAGGCTAGTATAAGATATGTATTGTAAATAAAAATTGTACTATATGTAAAATACCGTTTAATGAAATAGTTTGTTTTAATTGTATTATAGTCTAAGATATACATTACTGTAAAATAAAGAAAGTATTATTACAGTTATAAGAAAACCGATTTCAGGAACCCCAACCATTGAATGATACACTAAGAATTAGATGTTACTATTTTTCGAGTTATGATAAATCAATAATGATATCTTATATATGGTATTCTTTTTATTCAATTTCCCTACTAAGTCCAGAACTCCCAAATAATATTTGCCCACTACAGCGAGCTCCTAATCGGGCGGTTGAGCGTTTTACCGAGAATGCTAGGACGGCTTGAGAAGATATATTTACACGTGGGCTCGACCTTGACCTCTGGCATCACCTTTGAAACCGGAAGGGTCTCTGGTCCTTGACCTTCATCCGGAAGTGTGTCTACAACCGGACGCCCTATAATCAAGCACGTCACAGTGGATTCCATACAGCTTTTTAAAACAGGTCTGATAACTACCTAACACTTTCAAACAGGTCAAGTAACAGCTAAACGGCTTTTCAAACAGGTCTGATTACAGCTTAGCAACTTTTAAACAGGTGAGATAACAGCTAAACAGCTTTTCGAGCAGGTCTGATAACAGATTAACAGCTTTAAACAGGTCCGATAACAGCTTAACAGCTCTTCGAAGAAGTCTGATAACAGCTTAAGAGCTTTTAAACAGGTCAGATAACAGTTAAACAGCTTTTCGAGTAGGTTTGATAACAGCTTAACAGCTTCTAAACAGGTCAGTTAACAGCTTTTCAAACAGGTGTGATAACAGCTTAAAAGCTTTTAAACTGATCATATAACAGCTAAACAGCTTTCCGATCAGGTATGATGACAGGTTTTTAACAGCTATTCGAACAGGTCTGATAACAGCTTAACAGCTTTTAAACAGGTCGGATAACAGCTAAACAGCTTTTCGAACAGGTCTGATAACAGCTTAACAGCTTTTAAACATGTCAGATAACTGCTAAGCAGCTTTTCGAACAGGTCTGATTACAGCTTAACAGCTTTTAAACAGGTCGGATAACAGTTTACCAGCTTTTCGACCAGGTCTTATAACAGCTTAACAGCTCTTAAACAGGTCAGACAACAGCTCTTCAAACAGAAAATTTAATATTATATTCGGCATATTTTATTTCCATTTGATCGAATTGCTCGTCTACAATATAAGTATGCGTACAGTCTTCCTCAGAAGTGATAATCAGCTCGTTAATTTTCCTGTCGTGTGCCACGAATTCATACCATAAATTTCGCAAATCAATTAGCTTTTGTATGTAGAGCCCTGCAGTTCTTTTTCTAATTTGGTATTTTTCCATTTTCTATTGCCGATTTAACCTTGGTTTTAAAACCGCTTTATTAACGAGTAAACTTTCGAGCGTGCTCATGTTGACGTTAAACAAAATAAAAATAACTTAAATAAACAAAAATTCTTGAAATTTTATGCGCTATTATAGCCAAATTTGTTACGTCCTATCTTCAACACAACGTAACTCGGGCTTCCGTTTAGTGGAGATTCCGTAAGTTCAACGTGGAGTACTATTAGGGCGCCACGTGATTTTTATTGCTGAGCGAAACCACGAAACTCACGTTGATCGAGGGAAAACGAACCGTTACCCTGAGCGTTACAATTATACACCAAGAAAACCCAAGCACGTGACGACAATTTCACATGCCGTTATCATACGGTACTAGGGACCATCCAATGACTTCAGCCGTAATTTGGCAGTATTAAATTCAATTTTTATTATCAATTTTAAAGGCGTCTGGGCCATACATCATAATAAACCATATTTGTTATGACCCAATATGAGGAAGATTCTTCATGCAGCCAAGGGCGCATTTTAGTGAAATAATTAGCAATTGCTAAACAGTAACCTCGCATGGTACTGTTCTGCAACTGTCGGTTATTTTGCTGTTTAGCTCAACAGCTGGCTGCGATGAGCGGTTAGTGGGCAATCGACGATTAAAATAATAATTAACCTAGCATGGTAATTATTATGTAAAGCGATTGTTTACTACCGAGCGACTCAGGTGCTGCAACCGGTAGAATAACCGGCAAGGTTGTTGTCGTTTGCTTACATCCGCGTTGTTAAGTAAAGTCTACTTCCGAATATTGTGGCATAAAAGACCAATTACTGGTCTGGCGAGTGCCGTTAATTGTTCAGTCGCGTTATAACTTTGAGGTGTCCAGTTACCTTTCGGTTCGGGTTAGATTGTTTTAAATTATTAAGATAGGTCAGTTTGTTTGAGTAAAATAAAGATTTATATTTTCGAAATTCGAGCGTTGTTAATTATTCGATTTTCCGCTTTGTGATTGCTTTGGGACATCACATTTTGGCGCAGCCGGTGAAACTTAGGTAAGAAATTAGAGAAATTTCTTGCTGGTGTTTTTTTTTGTTTTCATTACTAGCTTTTATTTTCAAGCATTTTTTGTAAGAAGGTGGAAATTCGTTTATTTATGTTTTTTAATTCTTTTGCGTTTCAGGTATTTAAAAGTGTTAGATTTAAATTTTTGCGGTTTTTATGTTTTTTTTTTGTGAAATTAAGCTACTCCAACATATATTGACGAGATCGAGGAGTTGTGCTTTTACAAGCTACTCCCGCATCTTCATCATAATACACCCACATTAGCGGCGATCGAGTAGTTGTGCTTTTACAAGCTACTCCCGCATCTGCATCATAATACACCTACATTAGCGGCGATCGAGGAGTTGTGCTTTTACAACACAGTTCACCATTTTCAGATAAAAAGGTAACAGATGTCAATTTTAGCATGGAATGGAGTTCGAGAATAATTTTTAAATTGTGATAAATATCGGTTAGATAAGTTTTCAACGTCGCAGGTCGGCTAGAGCGTTGATCACACACGCTTTTCTGTAATTTCTCGCGTTTTTTATAAGTTGTAATAACTGCTTCCAGTAACTACTAGAGTAATTTGATTAACGGGAATAAACTTGGGTTAGTTAAAGAATGGGTTATTGTATTTTCTTTTATTGTGTGACGTGTGCATCTCAATTAGGAAGAATAAAAATTTAGAGAAAGCATGTTTGTGAGCATAATAGCTGAATTCAGATT